>JAMKQA010005095.1:0-22145 GCA_024699735.1 Posidonia australis | reverse complement strand
TTAGTACTTGAGTATTTCATATTTTCTTAAGTGATTATTAACAAATAATCACATGTCATTTGTTATCATCAAAATGTACTTTATAGATTTTTCAACAGAAGTAACAGATAACTCAATGGTTTTAGACAAATGATTTGGCTTCGTACCGTGATCCTTAACGGCATACATACATATATATAGAATAATGAATGATGATCTTTTAAGATTCAACCTTATTTTACTACAATATACTATGTTTGATGAAGAAATTTATTCCAATCAAAACAAAAAATAAATCAAAATAGCTTGGAGTTTGAAGATTATTTTGTCACTAATTTACTTCAATATGCTATGGCTATGATTATTTGCATGTTTTATGTTTTATGAGGAAAACTTACTGTAATATGCTATGTTTTATTAAGAAAATTGGTTTCAATTTGAGTATATTCAATTCAAGCTTGAAGATTCATATAAATGTTGTAAGTAGTAATAATGTTATTGAAAAATCCAAATAGGAGGTTGGTACATTGCTTTTGTGAGTTCTCTGTCCAATGCTTAATTTTTCATACCTACCTGAATCCTAGGAGACCATTTTTGAAATGTGCGCAAATGATAATAATATTTTTCAAATGTATATGTACATGCATAAAATCACGGATTCTATTGTTATATCCTATTATATGATGTTTACATGTCAAATGATATGTAGGAGGATAGTAGATGTCTCTTCAAGGTTTGAGAGGATGAACATTTCAATGTTGATACACTTGAGGCGTTGGGTGGAAGAGCATCTCTTCCATTATATGTATGCTTGTGCCACCATTAGAGGAGGATGCAACTATTAACAACAATGTTGCTATTGGACCTCCACTACAAGTCAGTGAGTCAAGTTTCAAATGCTCTTGCCATGGTGATGTCTAGTTAAAAATTGAGATGGTTGCTTTCAATTATGATGCTTGTAATGCTAGTCATGAAGTATTTGAAAAGACACAGTTGGAGATCAATGAAGAAATCCTCAGGAACTGAAAATCATGGATGCTGCTTGAAGAGTTGGTAGGAAGCGTGAAAAGGTTTTGTTCTTCATTGCCTTACTTGAGATATAGATCACTATTTTGCTTCGTTAAGATCATGGATTAAGTGGATATTAATTTTCTTTTAAAACAAATACTATATTCGGTATTGTAATATGAATGACTGCTTAATTAGTGTTGATGTCTACAGTTTTTTGTATTATAACTATCCTCTAGTATTACTTTTGGTTGCCTTGTATTTGTTTTTGTTGACGGTAATAGTATCTAATGTATTTGTAGGGGTCTTTGTGTGTATTTCAAGTACATTGATGGTAATGTTCTTGTAATGTTAGATTATCGGATGCTTTTTCTTAATCTGAATAGGTCTTTAATATGAAACTGATGAGAAAATTCGTCATCTTAAATATTTTGTTTCATTGGTTTCATATATGACTCATGTTGACTTATTGGATTCATAATGTTAAATGGTATACTTTTTTTTATTAAGATGATTACATATATTAATGAAGTAGGCATTCCTTTCAAATCTATACAACTAACAATTGAGGCAAACCGAAAGCATAGAATGCTTGTCCCAAAGAAGCAATTGATTCATACATAGATGATTATTATATTAATAAAGTATTCAGATCTTATTTTATCAGTCTATATTCATGTATGTTGGTTTTGTATTTGTTTTTCAGGGGTTTCTTCTAATAGGAATACATCCATATGGATCTCAATTAAAATTTGAATAAAAGGAGATGGTAAAAGCCATATTAGCTTAGTATGTAACCTTATGCAGTATAAGTCTACAATTATATATTTATATGCGTAGCCTGGCACTCTACGAACAAGTTTATCCTGTAATCAAGTGACTTGATTGGAGAAAAAAAATTCTTTATCCATTATTACTTGTCATAAGAATGGTATATAGGCCTTGAGAGGCTCATGTCTGTATCAATCTAGAGCAAAAGAATAGTACATACTGCACAACACGTCTGCTAAAACAAACTACAATGTAATTTGTGGAACTATGTGCTTTGTATCTCAAAAATAAATCTTTGTTCTGCTTCTTTGCATCTCCTTTCTAGTTGCGAGAATTGCAATTGAACTTGTCTATTCATGCTTTCATTTGTTTGAAGAAGAATATTTGGAATTGATGCGTTCAACATTTGCTATATCACTAGAAATAACTAATGAAAAGCTTGCCTTCCTTTTCAATCTAGTGATCATTTACAAATAGTTTGAGAGCTTTTCACACTTTCATGCCTTTCATTCATTCAAAGAATTTGTGAACCATTAATTATTTTTGACGCCATTGGGTTTCACAAATACAACCAAGTAGAGGATCTGCATAGAAACTTTCTTCAAGTTTTGGTAATTCTCTAGGTTCCCTAAAATATGGTGCTCTAATCTGGTCTTTGTGCAACTTCCTCACTTTCGAACTGAATTTCTTCCAAGTCATCTTCCCCTCGTCTGATTCATCAACAAGCTTGACAATATTAACCTTGCAAAGTCCATAAAAACTCAAAAGGTTGGTGCCCACGAGTAAAGGAGCAATTACATAAAATATCAGTAATTGTTTAAGCTTTGTTTCAAGATACTTAAACAATTTCATGACATTTGTGTAGCGAGTGTAGTATCCTCTCTGTTGATATTAAACTTTTTCGAAGAAATCGAGAGGAAAGAGTAGGAATTACCAAAATATGCTTCTAAAGTATCATGCTAAACCTAATACAATGAAGCCACAAAGGAAGAACTACATGAACTAAATATGCCCAACCATCGCTTGTGGAACAACCAAAATTCCTAAGTTGAATAAGCTCAATAATCGCTTGTGGAATCAAGGCACAGCATATTAAGGCAAAAATTCGAGTATGAATTCATGAACCTCATGTATGTGTGGTTTTCAGTGAACACAAGCATTAATGACTTACATCATGGGTCCGAGAAACGAAACAACATTATCTTGTTCTTGCTTGATTCTTGCAATGATCAACTAAGTTTAATTGCTGCTAAAATCAAGAATTAAACAACAAACTTACTTAGTTTTCCTAATTGGTGCATAATGTAATGATTGTTAGCAGCAAAATTTGTACGAGAAGAGCACATGTAATTCCCAACCAAAGGTCCTGTTTGACAGATTTGATTAGTTGAAATATAAATACTGGCAGATCATCCTAGATCTTGACAATATGATAGTCAGACAATATGACAGTCAAGTAGATGAAATGAAGTTGTCAATTAACCTTTCCTTTAAAATGGAAAACAAAAGCAAATAGAATGGGGGAACTAGCCCTCTCTGATATTAAACAATCTTCTAAATTCCCATTCATAAGCACTTGTATAGATAGACTTGCCAAAAAAAAGAAAGAACTTGTATAACATAACAATAATCCAAACAATAAAAAACTTGTATAAATATGCAAACCAATTAAGTACCTGTATAAATAAACAAGAAGCCAAACAATAAAGCACAAGCAAAGGCATAGCAAACAAGTTTAGATACACCTATTTTAGCATTCACATAATATCAGCAACTCTGTCAATAACCCACCATATCCAAAGTCACTTAATAGACACTAATTCAATATAAGAGTGCTCAATAGTACTAAACAATACTCTGAATAACAAAAGATAAACCAGAATAGTCTAGGTCCAATGATAAGCAATATAGACCACCATATCCAAAGAGAAGAACTAGAAGATGAATGTCATGCCTTTCTTGAATGCATCAAGACACATGTTCAACCACTTTGCTCGTACTTTTGGAGGTTGTATCTCCATAAATAACTCACTTGTAGTGCAATTCTCAAACATTATCATTGCAAATGTCCACAACTTTGAAATAGGACTCACACCATCCTCCTAACGTAACTCCACACACATTGCTATGGTTGAAGATTTCATTTTGTCAGAAATTTCAGAAATAAATGACTCAACTGAATTCATACGACTTTGAGTCATTTGCTTGTCGCTGAGCTTGGCTCTTTTGTTCCTGTTCCACTTAGATGGCATAGATGATGGTCTGCCGTCAGCTCTAGGAGAGTCACAGTCTTGGTTCAACACATCAATATTTTCATCAAGTTGTGGAGAGGTAAATGAGGTAATGTCATTATCATTCTCAGCTCCAACAATTTGCGTAGCTGGAGATAATGAACTAAGAATGAATGTATGCTCCCCAGTTGCGATATTGCCATCAAACATGTTCTGCAATTGTTTTGTAAACTTTATGCCCTCGTACTTGAACTTCTCGTACAAAGACTCACGCTACAAAGAGAATGAAACACAATAATTATAGAACAACATTTAGTGCTAACAATCAAATTATTTAGCTCTTTTTGATTGACAGTACTTACCAGAAGTTCTACCACCACTCGCAGAGGCAATTTCTCATGTCCTTGTTCTGGGATTCCAATCAATCTCCGTTTGGACCTTGATTGTCTTTGACAACTGCCAATCTCTATGTAATTTATCTAATTTGTTTTTCAACTATGTATGATTGTGATGAACATGAGTGCGTTCCTTGAACCTCTTCTCTAACATCTCATACCCCTTTGCATCAAGATGATTGCCTGGCTTGCGCCCTATATTGGCCAAGTCAATGCAAATGTCTAGTAACTTAGACACAAGTCCATCTTCTCAATCCACCCTATGGTCCCTTGCTTATGTTAATGGAGCTATCGCATTTTCGGAGCTCCTAAGATTTCCCCACTTGACTTGTGATGGATTGGTTCAACGAGCCGAGTGGAATACACAATTGTTGTTAAGCTAGAACTTTCAATGTTGGTGTTGTTAGTGAAGCTGAGTAGGTTGATATATTACTCATAGTCACAATCCATTGACCTACAAAGACAAATCACAACTAAAACAACAAATCGGACCAACATTAGTTACCAAAAATTCAACAAAATTAATTCAATATGATACCAAATTGGATAAACATCAAGTCATGCTCCTATGATGCCAAATTGACTATAAATATCACAATTTATCTCACAAACTGATCAATATCTTACTCATGCATCATTTTGAAAAAAAATAAATTCTGAATAACCAATTATAGATAATAAAGAAAGTTTGTAAAAATCAAATATGAGAATCAAGAGACAAAATTAACATTCCATAAATATAAGTGATTACAAAATGTAAATAAAATGCTAGTAAGTTGGATTGGCATCATATAAACACATTAGTTAGTACAAAATAAGTCCAACTACAAAAAATAGATACATGGTTCCCAACTATTGTGCATTACGTGTCAAATGAATTTGGTCACGTATTCCATCACAGACAGTACTCATGCCACTTTCATCTAACAACACAAGATCGTCATATTCGTCGTTACCCTTTACATTAGGTTCTATAATAGCCTCATCAATCTCAGTTTGGTCCAACACCTCGTCCATTTGACATTACTCAATGATGAAGTTGTGGATGGCCATGCAAACAACCATTATCTAAACTTGTGTAGGGTACTGATATGGTGGTATTAGGTTGAACATCTTCCATCGTTTCTTAAGAACATTGAATGATCTTTCAATCACATTCCTTAGTGATGAATGTATGTAGTTGAAGTGTTCTTCCTTCTCCTTAGGTTGTGAGCTCATATTGTACCTTGTTGTTCGATACAACGCAAGATAAACTTTCCTACTTGGATATCCAACGTTTACAAGGTAGTACATATCTAAATTTTAATATAATTATAGACAGTTAGTTACACGATGGTAATAATACTAAAAAAATTTGATGTCAGAATTAAAGTCAAAAAAAGTATCAATTGGCTTTTAGGTGGGTGAGGGAAATTGTGTTTGGAATTAGATACTGTATGGTTAAGTACCTTGCAATCATAGGCGATGCCCTCTCAACTAGTGGACAAAAACGTAAATTTCATATTGAAGCTACACACTTAGTTGCATGCCTAGAATCCCATCCACACTTGAATGCAAGATTGGATTTCTTTTGTTCTATACAGTCAATGTGTGTGTCGTTCAGTGTACCAATTGTTTTTTTAAAGAATGACATGAACTTTACATTTAGGTGTTTTTTGATTAGGTACATATCAGATTTGATGCCCAAGTAATGATAGCATCCAACATGCGATGTTGGTACTTGCTTATTGTCTATCAAGAATGTTGCATGTTATGTTGGAGAATCCTATTCTTATGATCATGTCCAATTGTTTGGAGGAAAACACGTACTTGTTCCTTAATTGTGACCTTGCGATTATCTAACAACAGATTTCTCGCTCTAAGAATATTACAAGGAGATCTGAAACTATTTGGTATCATTTTACAATTATCAAAGCACAATCTCCAATGGCCATTTAACATGTTATTAACTATTCCAACGCCTGTAAACTTCGCATTGTGTACGATTTGCCGTAGAGGATATGTAATCTCAAACCATTTTTGCATTTCATTATATAGGTATACGTAGAACTCGATTTCCTCCTTTGGGTCTATTTCACCATTTATGTCATAAATATTGGAAGGGTTGCTGAAGTCAAACATTATTATTATCAACCGTGTCTTTAGTCAACTGCAATATTTACAAAATAAATACTTAGCCCTCAACAATTAGTAGATCATAACAACACAAAACATTTATAAAAATTGTTTGTAATAGAAGATCCTCAAAACCTCATTAATAGAAACTTCATGAAATAGAAGAAACGATTGAAAGTTGTAAAAATTGTTCTCAAAAACTGAGACACTAGCCTAGACAACTCGACTATATGATTTAATTTTTCTTTTTGGTAATTTTATAATTGATTTTAAATTAGTGGAGCCTTAATTAGTTGTATTCTACATAAAATTTATCTCAATAAATCATTTAGATAGTTATGAAAGTTATACCTTCTAGTAAAGATGATTATATTAATTATTAACAGAAATAAAACCCAAAACTTCCCAAACATAGGTAAAACATCTTTAAGAAGGTCAGTAATTAAAAACACCAATGAAGATAAATAAAAGCATCCCTCGAAAAAAAAAAGGATGAATGAAGAAAATTTTAATATTATGGTAATCTCCAAAGGAAAAACATCTCTGGAAAAGACTTAAATAACATCTATAATTAGACAAAGCAATTGAACTCAACATTCTAAGAAATATCATAAACAAATTTCTACATCTCAAACAAGACTATTAGAATTATAGATAACAAACAGAGGAAAATCAAAAGGAAGCTAAGGAATAGAACTCAAGACAAACAAATCTAAATAAATATTATAAAATCTGCCAATATGAAAAAACTATGATATCACAACGACAATCTATTACATGTGTAATAGCTAGAACATCATGAGCTAAAGTATCCAAAACATGATAAAATTTTTCTTCCTCACACCGTTGAGTGTCAATCAAGTATGGTTTCTTTTGTGGCATGGTTGATTGTTCGTTGCTTTTAGAACAATTCAAAAGGAGTGTTTTATCTTTTGTTTTATGTTGATGATATAATAATGACAAGAAGTTTATCATTAATGATTGATGATTTTGTAACTAGTGTTAGTGTTAAAAAAAAACCCTACTATTTCGCATTCAAGTTCAGAAATTGAGTATAGAGCAATGGCTTGTGTTGTTGCTGATGTAACTTGGATAGCTCATCTTGAAAGACTTGGGTGTGCTAATCATGACAACTCCTAAGATTTTTGGTGATAATTTTAGTGCAATCTTCATCTCACTGTTGATTACCATTTTGTTCATGAAAAAGTAGTTATTGGTTTGCTTCATACTAGTTTTGTTGCTTCTATAAATCAATTGGCTAATGTGTTTACAAAGTTGATTGGAGCTCAAATGAGAATAAAGGGAAAAAGAAGAAGACGACTGACCGTCAATGGGAATGACGATCGACCTCTGTTTAGGAACTTGTCGACCGGAGTTTGTGCCACCGACGATCGACCTCAGATGGACATCGACGATCGACCTTTGATGTACTTTCGAAAGTCCTCCTGTAACACGTTGATGATTGTTATTATTGTTTGGAAACTTACCAACTGGAACTTGTGCTATGAACGATTGACCTTAGATGGACGTCGACGATCGACCTCAGATGCACTTTCGGAAGTCCTTTTGTCACATGTCGGTGATCGCTTCAGTCGTTAGAAGAAGGGGAAGAAGTGGAAAGGTAAAGAACGGTAAATGCTCGACTTTTGGTCGGTGATAAATTAACAAGAGGAAGTAATTTTATTATAATTTATACAGAATTATTCACAAACAATAGGATGCAAATCGTATTCTTCAGCTACAATTGCTATTTATTTATTCTTCAGCTACAATTGCTAGAGCGACATCCAACTGCTCCCTTCTAATGATATCAGGCGTGTGGAGAAACTACTTCGCGTGGGAACTAGATCGACCAAACAAACACAACCTATAATTTAAAGAGCTACAATTCTTTTATTTCCATATTTACCTTGGAACCAGTATCTAAAAGGTGAAGAACACTAAACCAACATGAAAAATTAATTTGTACAGAGAACAATTCTTATAGTTTTGAGTTATTACAGCTAAAAGAAGGTCACATTTCATCTTCATTCGTTATTATCATTTATTAGTTAAACTAATTACTAAGGAAACAAAAAGGGCATGGATGAAATATACAGTCTAACTAATATCAACATGTTTATTCTTTCTTGCATTAGGGAGACCAAAATAAACAGAAGTTTCAACGAAAATACAAACCAAATGCACTAAAGATCGATCCCCTCATCCTTTCAAAAATCAAAAATTCTCATTAAATCTGCCATTTTCCTCTCCAATCTCTACATACATCCAATCTATTTCTTCATAAAAACCTCAAAGAAAATGAAAACAATAATCCAAAAAACCCAAAAAAAAAAGAAGTTAGAATGACATGTTCAGTTGTTCAATGCCATCGTTTCTTCTTCTTCCCTCCCACAGCCCAACCATTTCGCCTCCGTCGCCTGCACTGCGCCACTGGCCTCGTCACCAGCCTCCCGGCCTTGACGGGGCAAGCCGACCTCACCGGCGGCACCATGCAATTGTATCGCAGGCAGAGCGAGCTACTCACCGGAATCTCCGCCGCCCGGTCCATCTCGATGCCGGTCAGGTAATTATGCTGCAGATACAAGACCCTAATCGCCCCGCTCATAAGCCTCTTCACGAACGACCTCGGCACCCTCCCTACGAACCTGTTGTAGTCGAGGTACAAGTCCCTCGCCACCGCCAGCCCCGCAGGGATCGTCCCGCCCAACCTGTTGTAGCTCAAGTCCACCGTCACCAACGCCGCGTTGACGCGGCCGACGGGCCGGACGGCGCCGCTGAGCATGTTGCGCTGGAGCTGGAGGTGGGAGATTCTGAAGGAGAAGATCAGCCCCGGGATTGGTCCAGAGAACTTGTTCATGCTGAGATCGAGGAAGGTGAGGTGGACGAGTTTGGGGAGGAAGTGAGAGATGTGGCCTGAGAGTTTGTTGGCAGAGAGCGAGACGTACTGGAGGGAGGAGGGGAGGATGGAGATTCGGCCGGAGAGGTCGTTGTGTTTGAGGTCGAGGCGGATGAGGGAGGAGGAGGAGGAAAGGCAGGGGATTTTGCCGGAGAGGTGGTTGTGGGCTAGGAGGAGGTTTTGGATGGAGGAGGGAGGAGAGGGGATTCGGCCGGAGAGCTGGTTGAAGCTGAGGTCGAGAGTCTTGAGCCGGCGGAGGGAGCGGAGGGAGGCAGGGATGTTGCCGGAGAGGTAGTTGCGGCTGAGGGCAAGGAACCTGAGGTTGGCGAGGGCGGAGATGGAGGCCGGGATAGCCCCGTAGACGTGGCCTGGGACGAGGGAGAGCTCGGAGAGGGCGGAGAGGTGGCCGAGGGAGGCGGAGAGTCTGCCGACGAGACCCGGGGAGCCGGCCCGGAGGTCGCCGAGGGAGAGCGCGACGACTCTGCGGGCGCTGCAGAAGACCCCGGAGAATGAGGTGCAGGGGTCTGTGGTGAAGTCCCAGGTGGCGAAGAAGTGGGATCCCGGCATATCGGCGAGCGACCTTCGGATTGATTGCAATGCCAGGAAGTCGATCGGGTGCAGTATCTCCACCTCCTCCGCCGCCAACTCCGACGACATCATCACTACCACCACCACCACGACCGAAGCTACGGTTGTGGTTGTCATCCTCCACCACATTTTCTCAAGGGTTCAGGGTTTTAGGAGTTTTTCTTTTCTTTTCTCTTGGTAGTATTCTTTCTTCTTCTTCCTTCTTCTTCTTCTTCTTCTTCAGTTATAGAAAAATGATGAGACAGAAACAAGAAGTGTGGTTTGTATAATGATGATGTTGCTTGCAGAGGAAGGAGAGATGATGAGGAGTGAGTTGTAGTAGAAGACAGCTGCAGTTTTTTGCAGCAAAGCATAATAGTAGCCGTAGGACCAAGATAAAAGAGCAAAGCTGCTCCTGAGGCCTGAGCCCCCTCTCTGCCTCCCTTCAAGCCTACGTGGAGGTATCGGTTTGACTGTTAGAGTGTTAGCTCATAATCTCACTTGCATGCTTGATTTCTTTCTTGCTTTGGGTGGTGGTGTCTGCCTTGGTGTTGGGGTCAGTGGTATTAGTGGAATTGACTGAGTTTTTTTTTTTTTTTTTTTGTAAAAAGGAATTTATTGAGTTGAGCCCTTCTCCCTAGGGCATGGATCATGGTGTTTGGTGAGAAAAATTAACAACAGGAAGGATGGTTGGTTTCATATTCTTCACTATTTTATGTTGTTGTGGTGGGGGTGATTAGTTGACCTTGTGTTGTGATGAGAAGAGAATAATGAAGTTGGCTGGTGGGAAGATGGATTCTTTGGCAGTATGGCAATGTCTGTGTTGTGATGGTGTTAAAAGTAAATTTGCTTGTGGTCCTACAGTGGGCTGGCTGGTGGGCCGGACTTCCTTTTTGTTTGCCTTTTTTCATGTTCAAAGTTTTTTAGGTTGGGATTTTTGCTTTGATGGGGTAAAAAAATACATAGTTTCTTGGGTCTAGTCCTCTGTTTCTTGGGTCTAGTCCTCTCAGTCTTGAGCCCTGACCAAATGGCACACATACCAAGTGTTCTTAGGCCTGCTTAATGTGAGCTGTCCACGGGGAGATTACGTTGGGTCTGGTGAGGCTAAAACTGGGTGGCCTATCTACTACTGGATTATTTAGGGCCTGGCCCAGTTAGAGCCACACTGCCACTCAGAGACTGCCAGTAGATTTAAAACGGAGTTAAAGGCCTGAGGTCCAGAAAACTAAACTGAGACCAGAATGTGAACGGTCCATAAAAGTGAAATTGAACCTGAAACCCATCTGTTTTTTTTTGGCTATTCGGATTCTACACTGTCTGATATTCCATCGGATCTACTGATTAGTAGTCCTGATCGTATTGCTTTAATCCTAAAATTAATGAAATCTAGGAACCTTGGATGTTGATGAATTAAAAAAAGCTAAAAAAAAAGTCAAGTAGGGGTTTTTCAATGATGATGGTATATGGAAGTCAGAAAAGTAGAATTCGAAGGCTATTTGGGATTGATTTGTTGCATCTTTTCCTCCATGGATGCTGAAAATGTTTGTGTTAAAACCTAACAAGCCGATGCTGATATGAAAGAATCTATTGAGGTGGCCCATTCGACAGTAGACGAACTCGGAAATTGACGGCTTGGTGTTGAACTGTACACTTGGATCTTAAGATGTTTTTTTTTTTTTTAGCAATGGTAAGTAGTATTAGATATCTATCTCAAGGATAAAATTCCAAGGGAATCAGGGGTCCATAGTGTATAAAATAAAACACAAAAAAAGCAAGGCAATGTTCATGCCATTAATACAGAGCAACCAGCGGAACTGGCAATAAAGTTCGAATGTATAAAAAACAATTAACACTACTGTCCCATGTCTTCAGCGGCAGCAGCTTGATGTAAGGTGGAATCAGTAGAGGGTGGAGGAGCATCTGAAGAGGCTGTGAGATTCTCAGCCCAAGCAGCTTTCATAGAGGTTAATGAATTCCTTAGCTCCTCCTTCTCAAAACTTGGTAGAAGAGAATCTAACCAATGTCCCATTAGTCCAATGATATCAGAAATTATGATATAAGAAGGTTTAAAAGAACCACGAAAAATTCTGCTGTTTCTTTCTTTCCAGGTTACCCAGAGAATAACTTGAATCAAAACAAACCAGCTGCAGTTATTTAGTTGAAATTTAAGCACAGGTTTATACTGATATAAGTAACACAGGTTATAAAATCCAGGGTATAACTGAGAACATAAGAAAAACTGTCAAATATGGGAAACAAATTCACAGAACATAAATATATGATTATTAGATTCTACATTTCGGTTGCAGAAAATACAGTTAGATGAGCCAATCCATCCTCTTTTTGCCAAATTCTCCTTAGTAAGATTCTTATTGTGAATAACGAGCTAAGAGAATAGCTTAACCTTGAGCGGGGCCCAGGTCTGCCATACTTGCTCAAAGAAATTGAATCTAACTCCATCATCATTCGATACGTGTTATAACAGGATTTAACTGAGAAGTTAAAAGAAGAAGTTGGGGTCCAGGATATGCCATCCCTCTCCACCCCCAGAGTAACAGATTGAATAATCTGTGCCAGCAAATCAAGTTGAAATTGCAATACATTGTACTCATAAAACTGTACTTTGGAATAATCAATCAACTTATTAAAATCGGATCCAACAATGTTACAAATTTTGTAAACAGAGGCTTTCCTCCATCTACAAATAGAAAATAGTTGAGGGAGTAAGTGCTTTATTTTTTTTCCATTCCACCATTTTTGTTCCCAGAATAATATGTCTTTCCCATTGCACAAGTGGAAAGAAGTGAAGCAATTAACAATATCAAAACTGCTTTTAAGCCAAAGCAATAAAGGAGAGCAATGGTTAGAGGAAATGTTTAAGAAAGCCCCAGGCCCAGATTGTTGCATATACCTGACCTTCACTAAATCTTTCCACATTGCATGGCTATCATAGAAGAGTAATTGCCACACTAGTTTAGATTTAAGTGCTAGATTAAAATTCCTGAGATTAATGATCCCCTAGCCATTTTGCTTTTTAGGTCTACAGAGTAAACCCCACTTAACTAAATGCCTTCCTTTACCAACAGAAGGATCTGACTTCCAAAGGAAGTTACTCCTAATCCTGTCAATGGCTTTCTCTACCGGCCTAGGCATGTGCAATACAGACATATAATACGTAGGAATGGTAGTTAAAACTGAGTTAATTAGTGTCAATCTGCCACCGAGAGATAAAAAATGTGCTTTCCAATGGGATAGCTTTGAGGACAATTTCTCAAGCATAGGAGACCAATCCCTACGCGAGGCCCTCCTATAATGGAGTGGAAGACTCAGGTAACAGATAGGCAAGACTGCAGATTTGCAGCCAAGAAGATTACATGCATTATCAGCTGAATCCTGATCAACCCTGATCCCAGTAAGAGAGGATTTAGAGAAATTTATTTTTAGGCCTGAACAAGATTGAAAACAGTAGAGGATGTGCTTAATATTCACAATGTTTTCGACACCCTCAGCTAGGAATAAAATGGTGTCATCCGCATATTGGATGTTTAATACATGAGAACCCCCATGAGGGAACTGTATGCCTCGAATGAGGTTGTGACTTAATGCCAGCTGAAGCATACGATTCAAGACTTGGGTAGCTATAATGAAAAGTAAGGGGGATAAGGGGTCCTCCTGTCTCAGCCCATTGGTAGCTCCAAAGAAACCGTGAGATGTGCCATTGAGAAGAATGGAAAATTTTGCAGAAGAAATGCACATCTTAACCCAAGATATCTATTTCCCCCCAAATCCTAATCCCTGAAGTGAATGAAGGAGGAATTTCCAATTGACCTTATCAAAAGCCTTCTCAAAATCCAATTTTAAAATAAAGCCTGGAACCTTAGAGGAATGCATGAAGTGTAGAGTTTCCTGGGCTACCAGAAAACAGTCTCCGATAGAACGACCAGGGAGGAAGGCACACTGAGAGTTGTCTATGGTCTTATTAAGTGTGGGGGATAGCTTGGAGGCTAGAGTTTTGGTGAAAATCTTATATATGCTATTCACCAAACTGATAGGTCTGAATTCTGTAATTGAATTAGCACCAAACCGTTTAGGAATAAGAACAATAAACGTCTGATTTAAGGGAGAGAGAGTGTCTGGATCACTAGAGAGGAAAATGTGATGGAAAATGTGTATAATGTCATCTTTCAACAGTTCCCAGAACTGTTGAAAGAAGAAAATAGGAAACCCATCAGGTCCAGGGCTTTTATCCCCAGGGAGTCTAGTTAAATTTGCCTTAATTTCTTCCTCAGAAAATGGTACTTCAAGAGAATCAGGATCAGAGATTTTATTAGGAACCAACAGGTCCCAGTTAAGGAAGACACTGGAACCTAGATGACTGTTGAATTGCTGATAGAAATGATTTTCAATTACATCTCTAATAGCCAAAGGGGATGTAATCACAGTGGAGTCAACAGTGAGAGAGAGAATAGCATTATTTCGCCTATGTGAGTTGACAACGTTATGAAAGAAGGAAGAGTTAGAATCTCCCTCTTTCAGCCATTGAATTCTGGATTTTTGTTTCCAAAAAAGCTCTTTTTCTTTTAAAAATTCAATGTGTTTATCTCTAAGAGCTTGTTTCTCTCTTCTGGTCTCTTCATCTAGGATAGAATGCTCAGTTAAGCCATCAATGCTTAGAATACGAGATTCAATGTCACTTAAGAGCTGATTTCTTTTCAGTCTAATCAAACCAATCCATTTTTTTAAGCTTTGCCTTAAGAATTTCAATTTATAAGTGAACCTAGCCAGAGGATTAGTTGAATGAAATAAATCTCTCGACTTCAGCCAACAGTCCTGGATAAAGGAATGACATCCTTCAAAAAGGAACCATGATTTATATAATTCAATTTCAGTCTAATCGGATCTTAAGATGTTACACGTCGTAGAGTACGTGTCTGGCTTAGGTTGCGTTTGAAAACGTTTTTCTTATGTAGTTTATTGAGAAAAATTGATTTTTTGTTAAATTATATATTTTTTAGTCTTTATGAAGATAAAGAAAATTTTGTTTGGCTTATATGTTCAATAAGTATTTATAAGTTAATTAAATGACTATATTATACTTACCATTACCACTAACTACTGTCCACTTGTCGTTGTATAGTCGTCGTTTGCTATCACGGGCCACCACTATTACTATCGTCAGCCACCACCATTACTGTCATCGTCGTCGCCAGCTATCACTACTATGGGGGGTTACTACTGTCGTCGTTGACCACCACCAGCATTGTCAGTCGCTACCATTGCTGTCGGTTACCACCACCGTTGTCGACCACCATTGTCGCTGTCGTTGTCGACCACCACCATCGTTGCCAACATCCACCACCACCACCTCTGCTAGCTACCATTTCCGCTACCATTACCATTGCCACCGTCGTCTGTCATCACCATTGTCGTGGACCACTACCGTTGTCGTTGTTGTTGGCCACCATCATCGCTTGATTAGTGGATGATTGGTCGACCGCCATCGTAATTTGTAGTCGTTGTTGTTGTCTTAGAGTTTGTTTGGTAGGACTTTTAGACAGTTTTTGAACATATAGCTTCTCTCCAGGAGCTATAATGGTCTAACAGTTCTACTAAACACTAACAACTTTTTAGAAGTATTTAGCTTTTGGAACAGTAATTTCTTTACATTTCCAGAAGTTAGGTTATGATAGCTTCTGACAAGAAGTTAGCTTCTACACTTATATTCAAAAGCTGAAGCTTTGTCAAACGGAACCTTAATTTATGTTATAATTAAAATCAATTTCTATTGATATTATTGAAAAAATCATGGTTATTATTTATAGCATTTCAAAATATTAACACTCATTAACTTCTCTAAAAGCTATTCCAGTAACTTAAAACGAACTAAAAAGTTATAACCAATTTTTTTGATAAAATTCAATAAACTGACTCATTTCGAAACATTTATTAGATAATAAGTGACTAACGGGTGTAAAAAAATATTTCCGAATACTACTTTAATTACTTTTAAACGCCATACATTTACACTTGAAAGTACATATGCAAATGATTAATGGAATCTCCTGTGTGACATCCGAATATAATAGACACATACTTTTTGTCATCATTTGCCGCAAAACAAGTTTAATCATCTTTCAAGGTCATCTGAGTGGTTGCGTAATGATCCACTACTCGAGTGATTGTGGATTCAAAATCCTGCTGTAGTGGTGCTAAAAAAAAAAGGATAAATCATCGAAGCTTTCCTGAATCTCCGAATGTGTCACGCCATTACGTTACGTGCATTCTGCTCGTGTCCAGCGTGGTTATGGTTGTTTTTTTTTTGGGGGTGATAATTCAGCGTGGTTATGTTTTTACCAGGTGGATCATCAGATTGCAGTGTTGATTCACTGTTAATATATTAACAGTTGTAGAATTAAAAAAAAAGAAAAGAAAAGAAAAGAAAGAAAAGAACCTTGGATTCCACTGTTATCTTCGTTTGTGACAAGTAAGAGGAGCCGATCACTATAAGCTTCCATTTCTCACCGCAAATCCCATTTGGTGGGTTTCCCACCCCACCCCATTTCTCCTGCATGAGTATATTTATCCACGCAAGGTTGTCATGCTGCGCGTGAAATCTTCTGGTGCAGGTGTTAGGGTTTCCCTTTTTTATTTCCCCCTTTCTGTTTAATGGGCATCGAAATGTTCCTTATGGTAGCAATGCCAGTCTTTAGCTAAAAAGCAAAAAAGAAAAAAGAAAAAAAGAAACTTACGGTATGGATTGTCACTGCTTCCGTACTGTTTTTTGTGATGATTAACTGCATCTAACTGCTGTTCTAATGGGGAAAAAAACCCCTCTAGTGTTGAACTTAATTTTATAGACCGAACACATCCATCGTATACATGGCACTAACATGGCAAACAAAGAAGACTGAGAAGGAAACAACACTACTAAAAATGCGCTCGAGAGGCTTGAAACCCTCACGTCGTCGTAGATCATCTTGCAGCCACCACGCTTTGCTCCATAAGGCGATCGATTTTGACTGGTTAGCTTTCAAGAAACGCTTAGTCGAAGATGACTCTTCTGATGAGGAGGTTCCCTTCCGCCAACCGCTCAGGCACGCCAAGTCTTCTCCTGCTATCCCCTCTTCCTGTAATCAGGTACGTGCCTCTGGGAAGAGATGTTCTTCCTCGTGTGCTGCTTCTCCATCTCCCTCACCAAGTTCCTCCTCGGAACGTATGGGCGGGGAGGAGCGACAGAGGGTTTCTCGTTTTGCCTGGCTTGGGCGAGGTCGTTTCGCATTGTTCCATTTTGCATCAGATATGATTCGATTCGGGCTGTCCCCAACAAATCGACTGTATCTGGTGTTCGACAAGCTTTTTATTCAGCCCTGCCTTTCTTCTTGTTGGTGACATTTCCTTTCCGAATGTGATTTAAATATGACACTGGATTTTGACATTACTTTGTTTAGATCTGATACTTCCTTTACATTTGTTTACTCGTATCATACTTTTGGGAAGGATCACTGCCCAGAACGGCATTTTGCTTCGTGTTCTGCTTCTAGCACAACCCCTGCTTGTGATTTTGAATCGAAGGTGAAGAACAACTTTGTTTCTTCCCTTCTTGACTCCTCTGAGTCAGATCACCCTCTGAGCTGGTCCCATGATTGATTAAACCCCCCTTCCCCGATTGTCCCCTGGTCGGTGCTGCTCTCGACGTCGGCACAATCACTATGTCCGGCCGTCGACCACCCGATCGGTGATTACCCCTCTTCCCGCTGGTTTTCCTTGAGGGTGGATTCCCGAGGGTCTGACATCGACATCAGGATGCCTGGCAACACCTCGTCTTCTGTGTGGTCTTACACGAGTTACACGCCACCTGTGTTAATTAGCCCACACACTATTAGTCAGCTTCCTCACACAGCTAATAACGTGATTAGGAGAGAGCCTAATCTCAACCCCGGTGCTGATTACACGACCCCTCTTTTGTCGTGTCCACTCAACCATCCCCAGGTCGGCTATGCCGACTCTGCCATTAATGCTTGCAGCATCCCTTTCTCCCATTTTTCGAACCCTCCTCCGCATTCTTTATTATCGGAGGACATTCTCTTTCCCGCCAATGGGGTTGCGTGCAAAACGGGTAAAATCCCTAGTGCAGAGATTTGGTCTGACAACTGCAATTATTACTTCCCTCCGTCTCCTGCCCCTTCCCTTTCTACAAGACGCTCCAGTTGCCTCTCCAATAGGTTCTCTGTTCTTTCCTCCCCGACTCGCCTCCTTATCACTGGTTCTTCTAGTTCCTCTGAGTCGGAATCGAGACCATACCTAACTACCTCTCCTCTCTCTTCGAGGCGACTGGCAGGTAGTTACCAGGAAGAAGCTCGTCTCTCTATTGGTACGTTTTTGTCACATTTTTGGTAGATGTTTCTCCTGTGGCCTCCGTGGCCATCAAGCCAAGAAATGCAAGTTTACTGGGCTTTGTTTTAGATGCAAATCTTCTAATCATTCCGTGGCTATCTGTAAATTTGTCCAGGCACGTCACGCCACCTCCTCTAGGCCCCCTGACATGGCTGGTCTATCACCGCATTTTCCAACCATCTTACCTCCCTTTGCAGCAGTTTGTGACCACCTCATGGTACTTTCGCGAAGTGCCATCGTTACCTCCCACTCTCCACAATTTACTAAGGAAACCTTAGTATACCATATCAGGACCTTCTGGCCCTGCTCCTCCGAGGTGGAGGTGCAGTTATTCTCTCCTGGAAAGTACTTATTAGTGTTCCCCTCTTCCACGATAAGAAATGACTACCTTAACCCATTTGGAGCATCTCTGCAAACAATCTCCGCTTCCTTTATACCCTGGTTCCCGAACTCCAACGCAGTTCTAACTTTGAAGGAAGAAGGGGTATGACTCCGTCTTGAGGGTATTCCACATCAACTTTGGAATATTGATGTCTTCCACCACATGATCTCTGGTTTTGCTGAGCTGTTGGAAGTAGACCTCTCCGTGGACTCGGCTAAGTTCCTGGGCTACTCCAGACTTAGAGTAAAGATTCACCCTGGCAAGGACATCCCCGACTGTCGTTTTTTTGCTTTTGGCAACCATGTCTACTCCATCAAATACCGGAGAAGCTGGGACCTATGTGCCTCCACTCCTACACCCTCCCCTGCTCCCACGGGTCCCTTCCCAGCCTGGCCTACAACTTCTTCTCCATCTTCCTCTGGTTCCATGAGTCTTCACCCTAACTGCAAATCTTTTAAGGCAAACAGGGGTTGTAGAGGTGGCAAAAGAAACAAGACCTTAGGGGAGGCAAAAACGTCTGGACGAGACCCATCAGCCCTGCTTTCTGCCCCTCTACTACCTCTGCAGGCATTTTACCCACTCCAACACCTATTGTGGAGGCTGAGCATGACATACCAGCTCACCCACACTCCCACTCCCCATCAACTGAGCCTCATTGTATGGGTAACGAAACTTCTAAGTTTGTGGTGACAGAAATTAAGGCTCACAATTTATCCATGGCCAAATTCAAGAAGGTCTTGGTTGTCTTTGATTGTTTGGAGAATGATGACTTGAGTGGCCCGTCTGAGGTTGCATCAGAAACCCAGCCACCAACTCCCATGCATCCCTTAGGTACTTTTACTGCTTCTACTTCCTCAAATGACATGCTAGATTCTGACCCATCACATTCTGGGTCTGTATTACCTGATTCTCCTTTAGCTGCCTCTGAGGATAGCACAAATAACTTTCTGGAGGATACTCTCAATTAGGACTCCTATAATCAGTTTATTACTTTCTGTGGTAATATTGGTATTTCCCTTCAATCCACTAAAGAGGCTAAGAATTTTCTTAACTCTGTTAGAACGGAGCAAGGACTGCCCCGCATTGATTTAAACATAAATCATAACTTAGCTGAGAACTTTGCTTCTCTTTATCTCTCCCCTAACAATTAATGATAATTTCAACATGGAATATTAGGGACTTAGGTTCTAGTGGCAAAAATCGTGCCATTAGTAGCTTTGTTAAAATTAACAAGTGTAATATCATTATCATTAGTGAGACTAAACTAACGACTTTTACCAACTATACTCTTCGACAGTTAGGAGGAGGCTTATTAAACCAGTGGACTTTTATCCCTTCATCGGGGGCCTTTGGGGGTCTCCTCATTGGGTGGAATGACAGATTTCTAACATTGCTGAACTCTATCCTGACCACTTACTGCCTCTCCATCAATTTCACTTCTATTGCTGATGGCCTTGACTGGTGGCTTACAAGGGTATATGGGCCTTGTAATCCAACTCTGAAAAATGCATTCCTTGAGGAATTAGATTTTTTAAGATCAAAAGTGAACTCTAACTGGGTCATTGGAGGGGATTTTAATATCACTAGATTCTCACATGAACATTCTTCTAGGCACAACATCATTACTGACATGAGACACTTCAATGCCTTCACTGATAAGCATTTCATGGTAGACTTTTCTTCTAATAACTCTAAATTCACATGGTCCAACATGCAAGTTCCCCCCTCCATGGTTAAACTGGATAGATTCCTTGTATCCAGTGCCTAGGTCTGGCTAGGGTCGTATCAGACCATATACCCATCTCTCTCAATTCCATTCCACCAGATTGGGGTCCCACCTCATTTAAATTTTACAAATCCTGGCTTCACTTTGAGGGTTTTAGCACTTACATTAAATCCTCTTGGTCCAGATCTATCAACATCTGTACCTCTCTCTCTCCTATAACTAGATTTGCATACAGGCTTAAACAGCTAAAGAAACAAATCATTGGATGGATTAGGCGAGTGAGAAAGGTTAGATGCCTACGACTTCTGTAACCATGTCGGCGACAACATCGAAATGATTTTGACGCAAAGGGCCAAAATACACGAGGGATCAGCAAAGTCACGGCAAAACAATAAAAATAAATATGCAAATGCAGGAGTTGCCATCTAGTCTATTAAAATGGAAGACGAGGAAAACCATATAAAAACATGCAAATCATACAATGGAAAAGCAGGTCATAAACCAGGAAAATGGGTAAAGATCCCTGTTACGCACGAGGAAGGTATTAGAAACCCTCGTGCGTCCGATAAATCGGTCTTCTATTAGTTTCTCTTTTGCTTATGAAATGTCAGCTTTTCAGCCTTTGCTGTACGCCCGAGGGCGATATGCCATGCCATGCTAATGTGTGTGTGTAGACACCCTGATTTTGAGGTAGTTCATTGATAAGGCCTCATTTGTTGCTTTGGATATGGCTAACCTTTGGACCAATCCCTAAGCCCACAGCAAGCCCGCAACCCAGTTAGAAAACCAGACTAATAGGGAAGAGCACCTAGCTAGCACATCAACCCAGAGCACATAGCTAGCACACCTAGCTTGCACATCAACCTAGCACACCAACCTAACGCACTTCCCTAGCACACATAGGTGACGCACTTATCCAGCGCACCTCCCTGGCGTACAAGGCTGCGACTGCTGGCTTTCCACCTTCTTTGGCTGTTACCTCTAACAACGAATGTGCCGTGGAATATTCTAGGCTCTTCGTCTGCGAGACCCTCCATATACCCGTAACTTATCCCTGAGAGCTCCCTATAAAAGGACCTCCATAGGCACCGTTTTGCGAGACACACAAAAGAGAGAAAAAAAAACTCTGAGAACTGAGAATTCTGAGCTGAATCCTTGCACACAGCCATTTTCTGCTCTAAAACCCATCCTCTGCACGAGTTTTTCCACCAACCCAGTAGCTTATTTTCATTCCCTGGAGCATTCCTTTGCGTCCTAGAGCCTTCCAAAGCAACGAGGTTTTCTTATCTGTGATATTGCAAGAGGGAACACATCAAGAGGTAGGTTTTCTACCTCCTCTTTGCTTTCTTCTAAATTTCATGTCAGAACTTAGCAAAAGCATGCTTAAAATCTTATGAATGATCTGTTTTGTTCCATGTTTTCGATGTTTATATGATAACATGCTCGCTTTCTTTGCAAATAATCTCCATGCTAATCTATGTTTTCACTTCTAGCATGAGATCGGCATAAGCATAAGTTTTATTGCTTCCTTGCATATAATACCTTGCCATGCACCCATGTCTGCCAGTTGCACGTAGAAGCATACACACTTGATCATCATATTTACATGTTTTGATTCAGATCTTGCTGATTCTTGAATGTTTCACGTTTTCATGCATGAACCCATCATTTGTTTCGA
>JAMKQA010005085.1:0-11427 GCA_024699735.1 Posidonia australis | reverse complement strand
GATACAATCTCATTATATTTAGCGAGCACTTACCGAGGACAAGGCGAGGATATGGTGAGGACATTACGAGGAAATATTTCCTCGTAATTTCCTCGCCAAATTTACACAAGCACATTGCGAGGATATATCTTCGCAGTATTGATTTAACGAGTTACATAGCTACGAGGATAATTATTCCTCGCAAAGTCCTCGTTACACTATCTAGCGAGGAGTTTGCGAGGACGTAGCGAGGACTTTGTGAGGAATATTGTCCTTGCTAAATGTCGGTTTTCTTGTAGTGAATTTCATTTTCATAAGAGTACGGGGATACATCTCTGTCTGACGCCCTAGTCGGTGACCCGAACAATTAGGTCCAATGACCCAGGCTCAGCCTACATCGTCGGTGACCAAAACAACTAGGTACAACGACCCAAGCTCAGCCTACACCGTCGGTGACCCGAACAACTATGTATGAAAACCTAGGCTCGCTCAGCCTACACCGCTATGAGCTCGACAACCACATTATCAGTGTTCCATTTCAAAACCATTTTTCATTTCATTCTATTCTTCTCGTTGCCGGACTCTATTTCGTTGCAACACTTGACCCTCCACTAGGGCCCCAACTCAAGTCATCAA
Organism: Posidonia australis; assembly: GCA_024699735.1. Taxonomy (NCBI): domain Eukaryota; kingdom Viridiplantae; phylum Streptophyta; class Magnoliopsida; order Alismatales; family Posidoniaceae; genus Posidonia; species Posidonia australis. The sequence continues at coordinate 10,812 of JAMKQA010005085.1, read as the reverse complement.
AACCACATTTAAAACCATAAATTGGGTCTAAAGCCCAAAAACCACACAAAACCATCTTTTTCATTCATTTATAGGGTCAAAACCCAAAACCACACCCAAATCCATTAGTTTGGGGTTCCACATGCCTCCATGTTGTTACACAAGGGAAACATCATTCACATAAACCCACCATACCAATAAAACCATTTAACATTCATCAAAATTCACAGTTTTACATTCCAAATTTAGGGCAAAAACGCTATACCGAATTTTCAATTCGGAATACCGTAATTCCCTGTTTCGGTATACCAAAAATTTTCGGTATGCCAAAACCCCATATTTCGGTCAATCGGGTGTTTTCGATCTGCCGAAAGCAGGCATCTGGCTCAATTTGCCAAGATTTCGGCATACCGAGACAGGGCACACCCCTGTTCGCAACGTCGAAATTCGCTCAAAGTAGGAGTCCCGATCGGACCCGTCAAACATACATCATAAATTTCTATAAAATCATGGGGTGTAGACCCTTAAGTCTACTTCAAAACCCCTCAAACCATTCTTGATTCCATCAACCACACAAGAAGATATAAATTCGTAAAGGAAACATGCTCAGAGTGAAACCTTAAAACATTTAAAGCATATTTACCCAAAACTCACGAAATTCACACAATCTAGCATGATCCCTACACATTCACATCATTTAACTCATTTCCATCAATCCTACTATTTTTCTATAATTTTTCATACATTTCCCTCGATATTTCATGCTTGAGGCATAATCAGTAGGAAGCATGTAAACGAGGTAGAGACAGGGCCGCGTACCTCTGATGGCCCCCCGGTGATCCATCCCGCACTTTGACGTGTCTCCTTGCACCCCGGCGAAGCCTCTCCCACCGGCGGACCACAAAGACAGCCACCACCTCTTCCTCGGTTGCGCATACGTCGCTCTTCCTCTCCCTCTTTCTCCTCGCGTCACAGCTCACCTTCGCCCACTCGCCTCTGCCCCTCTTATCCCTACCTCCTCTCGCATCATGCCAGCCACCCATCGTGTCGGAGATGACGATGAGGCACGGGTCGTTGGGTGGTGGTGGCACGGGCTGGTGGAGGGTGAAGGGGAAGAAGACGGGTGTGTGGTGAGCTCGTGAGTAAGAGAAGGAGAAAAAGGAAGAAAGAAAATAGGAAAGAGCGGACACGCAAACCGAGGCGACTGTGCATCCTCAAATTGGACTCCACATTGGTCCCAAATCACAAGCAAGTTCACAGAAAGCCAATCACAAGCTCACACAAGTAAGAAACAACAGATTATCCATTAATAAACCATTTATACAATATTGCAAATAATTACATGGTTTACAATAAAAATGGATAATCAGGTACAGATGTCACAATGCCCCTGGGTGACACGCTCATGTGACACGTGCACATCACTCGCGCAGCCCAAACACGTTTTCCCAGGGATGTCATGATCATTTTCCATCATTGCCACACCCACCACGTAGAGGTACCATTGGGAGATGGCCAACAAAACATAAGGAAGAAATCACGTCAAGAGTTCATGCAAGTATCAATTCCAAGGAAACTCAAAAACCTACGGAGAACCCAAAACATTAACAAGAAGTCCAAGCAGACCAGAGAATGAAAACATGCCAGAGGTAATAAAATGTGCATGAATGACCCATAGTCGGGCAAGTGACCTCAGTTTGGTGGAGACCAGACCCTATCCATGCCCTAGTCCATACGTGCATGTGTGGCACGTACCCGCGACGCGTGCATGAAACAAGGCTAGGCCAAGCCTACCTCATTCATCGCTTCCTCCCCGAAAGGCTGAGCATCTCCAGGCCTAGGGATGTGTCTAGAAGCTTGGGAGGTCCACCAGAAAGGGATGCAAATGCAAAAAGAACGATGAAATGCCATGGGTGCTCCTCCCCATCTTCGTCGTTGGCGTCATCGACGTCTTCCTTCCGGTGAGCCTCCACATGTGGCTTCTGGCTTGCGGGACTAGCTCTTCCACTCTGGAGGATGATGGGTGAAGGGGGGCTGTCGTCCAGATGTCGGTTCGTGCGTTCAGTGGCCAGTGGCCTCACGTCGACATCTGGCGTCCGACGACGGTGGTTGCGGTGCGGGATGCACAAATGGAATGAAAACGCGACAAAGACTACAAAGGAGTGAAGCAAATGGGGTGCTGGAGGTTATTGGGATAGCCCCGTGCGAAGGACTATACTTGTGGGCTTCTAGGGAGGCGTCGCCAGCGTCGGCAGACGGGGAAACTCCGGTAAGGAGAGGTTGGACGACTATCGCAGAGCTAGAAACGGTCTAGAAGTGATCAAGGAGCTTGAGGGAAGCCTGGGGAGCTCACCAGAGGTGGAAAGGAGGGGTGCTGGCTGGAGTTTGGTTGTTGGCTTCGAATCTCTGACGGGGTCCTTTCTTGGGTTTCTCTCCACTCTCCTCTCGCGAATGCCTGATGTCTTGGCTGAGGTAGACTCTAGATCGTTTCGATTGGTCGCTCTGGTGGTAGGTGGAAATGGCAAGGCGTGGGAAGCTATCAGTGGTGGCAGGAGAAGGCTCATCGGTACCGCTACAGGCCTTGCGTGTCAGCGGAAGCAGCCCAGGGCGTGGGTGGCAGAGGATAGGGCGTGGGCAAGCTCTGGGGTGTCAGGCACGCCGGGAGGCAAGTCGACATTGTGTGCACGGCGTCGCTTGTACGAGGTACGAGGTTGTAGACACCCTGATTTTGAGGTGACTCATTGATAATTTTCTAGATGATGCTTTGGATGTGGCTGACCCTTGAATCCCATTAGCCAGACCAACCCTAAGCTTGCAATAGGCCCGCAACCCAATTAGAAAACTAGACAAGTAGGGGAGAGCACTTAGCTAGCACACTTAGCTAGCACACCTACCTAGCACACTTAGCTAGCACACCTACCTGGCACACCTAGTTAGCACACCTACCTGGCACACATAGGTGGCACACATAGCTGGAGCACCAAGCTGGCGCACCAACCTGGCGCCCAGCCAGTTCTCAAGCTGCTGGCTTTCTACCTCCCATGGCTGTTACCTCCAGCAACGAATATGCCATGGAATCCTCCAGGCTTTTCGTCTACGAGGCTCCCTACATTCTCCATGGGTTACCCTTGAGAATTCCTTATAAATAGACACCTATAAGTGGCCATTTGAGGGATTAGAAAAGTTGAAGACACACAATTACAACCAGAATTCTGCAGCTGTCCCTTTGAGCTCTTCGCTTTCTTCTTGCATCTAGAGATATTCTCAGCCCTTCCAGAGCATCAAGGAGCTTATTATCTCGGGTCTTCTTTACAGGAACAGGCGACTCCATTGGGGATAACCGGATCCTGGCTTCGTTTTGGTTTCTCTTTTGCTTCAGCTTTTCTCCTTGCTTGCTTATTGCCATGCTATGCTTTATTATTCTTTTTAAGTGGTGTCTTTTTGCATACATACCTTTGTAATGTTCTTTCATTTTACGCACATTTGCTATGTCACCACTTTTGCACATATTATTGCACAGGCTTTCGTTTGTTAATTCATTGCTAAATTGCATGTTTATTTCCCTTCTTGTATATGCCATGCCTAGGAGATTAGAGATGTGCTTGTTCTCCATTTTTGGTTAATGAAAACATAAAAATCAAAATCCATCAATCTTAAGGCAAATTAGAGACAAATTGCAAATCTTCTCCCACGGTTTAATAAATTTGCAAGTAAAAAAACTTAAAGCACATTGCATACATCATAGAAGGCATGCATCTTCTCCTCTCCTAGGATTACCTATACAGTCTTCAAAGGACATTTTTCGGTGGCTCATCCTATGGCTTTGGCGTGGGATGAAAAATCAGGTTTGTCCCCCCTTGTCCGAGGTCGTGTCGGTGTAGTAGAGGGTACAACCTACTGCATTGGCAGAGGTCGAGGCCCCGAAAGCACCACCCGTTCACTGCCTAAGCTTTGGCTGGGATTTAGAACGGGGACCTTAATTTTTCTAAACTCGAGTCGGAGACCTATTCACCCTTATTGTGTGAACCCGGAGTAGACGACATGATAGGACATCCCTAGTTGGTAAGAGAGTGCATACTAGAAGCATTCATTTGCATCTCATACCACCATAAACATTGCATCTTTGCTAACTTGTTTGTTTTTTGTGCATAGGATTTCTGATCTTTGAGTTTCCTTAGCCTGAGCTCAAGATCTTTCCTTTCACTAACACTATTTGCGACCTTATTCGCGACCGCATCTCTCGAGTTATTCGTCACTGTCGACGATTGCTCGTCCTAGGATTCGTCTTGTTCTTCCTAGCCGCAGTCCAATCCTTACTCGCTCGCGATCCACATTGGCCCAGCATGCCAGCGAGTCCCTTTCTTCTGCTGTCCAGGAGGAGGTCCCTACCGCAGGACACTCTTCCTTTGTGTCTATTCCTGTCATCTCTACTGCCTCCACTTTTGCCTTAGCTTTTGGAGGACCTTCACCACCTCGATTCCGTGTCCCTATGGCAACCCTGGCTTCGGGACCACCTGCCTGGTCTTCTCCTGCTGTCGGGGCCACAACAGTCGAGCCTGTCTCCCCTTAGGGCTATGTGTTTACTAGCCCTCCTCCCACTGCGGCTGTTTCAGTAGTAGCCACCCCCCAGTTCGGACAACTGGGATCTCAACCTCCTGCTTCCTCTTTTGTCTTGCCTCCTTCTCTTGGAGCCACCAGCAACGATCCTGTGACCGCGCAGCTGCAACAAATGTCGGCCCTTGCCCAGCAGCTACAGGGATTGGCACTGGCCCTCCAGCCCTTCTCAGCTTTGTCTTTCCCGGCTCCCGAGTTGCCTGTACAACCTGCTTTAGGACCACAATTTGCACCTGCTGCACTCCCACCATAGCCGTCGCCATCCCTTGTCTCTCTGGCAATAGGGGTGTTGGCGTTACCCTCTGTTTCACCAACACAGTACCCACCACAGCATGCATCCCTCCTATCTGGTGGCCAGCCCCCTAGGCCGGCGGGAGCACTACCATCTGTGAGTGTTGAGATCAACCCGGTCCAACAGCTCTTGCTCCCACATTCTGCACCACTAGTTGCACCACCCCATGCACTATCCTCCCCTTTTTATCACACACAAGCCTCATCCTTTATCCCACAGCACACTGCACCCATGCACGGGTATACTAGCCATCCTGCCGTAGCACCAGACGGTGGAATGGTGGATTTGGAGGAGCCCCTAAGGGCGACCCATACGGTGTACGCGGCACCCGCCTCTACTGCACAGTCCACAGTTACAGTAGCTCCAGATGCTCTCCTCGCGAGAGTAAATGATCTGGAACGCACACTCCGACAAGTGCAAGGTGGGGACCGCTAGTCCTACCAATTCCGGGACCTCTGTTATTTCCTAGAGGCGACTCTCCCCCCGAATTTTCATATTCCAGAATTTGACAAATACAATCGTAGGAGCTGCCCAATTGCCCACCTCAAAGCCTATTGCAGAGACCTCGCTTAGCTCTAGGTTGACGAAAGGTTGTTAATCCGCCTGTTCCAGAAAAGTCTCACGGGGCCCACGTTGAAGTGGTTCACTTCTCTCAACATGGCCACCATCAAGACTTGGGACGACCTTACACAGGCGTTCCTGGAGCAGTATTCCTTCAACCTCGACTTAGTCCCAAAGCGGGAGGACTTAGTCACTATCAAGCAGAGGCCCCAAGAAACATTTGTGGAGTATGTTGGACGTTGACGGTCCTTGGCTTCGTAGGTCAAAGATAGGCCCTCTAACGAGGAGTCTATCGAGATCGTGATTCGAGGAGCATAGCCAGCGATTGGGGCTTTGCTTAGCATTCAGCCAGTCACCACTTTTTCTACACTGCTCCGGGCGGGCGTCTGTGTTGAGAGTTCACTGCGTGGCGGCAGTTTTCCAACGCTCTCTGCAGTTGCCAAGCAAGCCACATCCTCACATAGTGGCGCTAGTAGCAGCAACAACAACGGCAACCACAGTGCCAATCCACCTCGGAGGAGGGATCCCTCCAAGGATACAGTTGGTTACATCAGATCCCCTGCTGCACCGGCAAATGTCCATCCGCCCCCTCAGCATCAAGTAGTTTATGCACCCACGCCTACACCTAGAGCACCTCATGCATCACACATCACTCCCACTGCCACACCAGTTTATCCTCCCCCACATGGTGGTGCGCCCGCCATTGGCACATTCGCAGCCAAGGTGACAACGCCGTGATAGGCGCCACTTTACCCCTCTAGTGGAACCGTTGAGCATGGAATTTCCTAAAGTCGCATCCCTCCTGAGGCTGCCTGAGGTACGCCCACTGCCTAGTCCGCTGCCAGCCTGGTATAATGCGAATGCGTTCTGCAATTTCCATCGGATCACGGGTCACTCGACGGACAATTGTCTCACATTAAGGAACGAAATCCAGGACCTGATTGACCAAAAGGTCATTGTGATTAACACACAGGCAGTAGGCTCCGAGCCCGCACCAGCAGCTGCACAAGCACCATTGGCACAACCCAATATAGTTATCCAACCATTACCCCAGCATTCAGACCTGGGAGTAGCAGGCCCCTCGGGAGTCAATTCCATCTTTCTCGTTGATTCTGTCTGATCTTTTATTTGTCTTACCAATCTTATTGTATATTCCCTTTTTATGCCAGTTGTATTTATCCTCCCTCGGTGGTTCCGAGGAGTCTTTAGTTTGAGTCGTCCTACCGTTGAGGCAGTCTCTGCTCTAGCTTCAATCCTTTTTTCCTGTGTTATGTCAACCGATATTGAGCCAATTAATCGCATTCCCGTTCTTGAGTCTATCAGCCACTTGGCCGTTCTCTACAACCCTTGTCCCTTGTCTGGTGGTCGAGAATTTAGGTCGCAACTGGTGTATGAGAAAGGAATCCCTTGGGCGATTTGGCTAAGGAACCGCCGAGCCGATCAAGGCGAAAGAACGAAGAGAGCACAAAGATTTGGGATACAAGTGTCAGAACCAGCGGAAGAGATCCCCTGTGCTCAGGTAAGTCCCAAAAAACAATTATTTCCCGCGATTTAACTCACTTTCCCAGTGCTGGCGTATTGAATCCAAACAAAAGTTTGGTCACAGCCTCAATACCTTAATCACCTACAGTTTTCAGAAGATTTTCCTGGGAACAATCATTTAGAACAGTCAGCAGTGCATCAAGCAACAGCCGTACCAGATCTTGCTCAGAAAGAAAACACAGAGAGCCTGAACAACTTGGAGATCTGGACGTTTTTATTCCAAGCACAATTGGAGGTGCTCGCAGATGATTTTACACAGCATGACAAAATCAAGGAGGGCAAAATAGTTGTCTCATCACTGCAGCCAGAATCACTAGGACCAAGCTTCAATTATGGTCCTTCAAGACTTGGAGAAAGTTTTCGCTGGGGCCGATAATCGTCACCCATCAGCATCTCCTAACTGGAAGTACTACCAGCGATCGTCGACCACTCCCGTGCCTTGCAAAGCATCCCATTGTGGGTCTTGCATCTCCATGTTTCATACTTTAAAATTACAGCATCCGGACCACACCTAAACCGCATCATCTGCATTGTACTTTCTTTTCATTGTAATTATAATATGAACATTGGCATAACCGTTGCTCGATTAGGAAAATCGGAAGCCTGCCTTCTTAGGAAGAGTTTGATCCTCCTCACGTGTTACTACCTGTGTGACCAAGGGAGTGAGGGAGTGATAATCCATGGGAAAATAGGCGAAATGTACAAATTCCCAAGGAACCTACCCCTCCAGAGGGAGGGAAAAAAATGTTAGCGCATAAGTGAGAGTGCGAGCTAATAAAAAAACATAAACTTCGGAGCACAAAAGAAATACGAAGATAGAAGTTGCAGACAGAAGTAGGCTCCAATAAGAGAGGCATGTAGGACGACTCTATCCCTACCGCATAACTTGGAGAGGAGTTGAAGCGTACACCTACCAAGCCCACATGTTCAAAGGGACTAGCCACCCCTTTTATATCAAACAGAAAGAGCAGCCATCCCTCTGCTTAGGTATTTATTACCTCCAAGTAAGGGATAGGGTAAGTCAGTATGCCTTTGAGGGAGAAAAAGAAAATGAATTATTGAAAAAAAAGTAGGTGTAGGGCCCTAAGAATTTGGCATGGAGCCCATTTTACCCCGGAAATCCATTGGTTGAGTGAGAGCCACCATAAACCCAGGAATCCAGGTAGCATCAAATGAGTCGAGGACAATCAAGTTCCTTATAGCAGGCAATGAAGGCTTCCTCGGTGCTGAGGGCATATCTTCTGTCTATCTTATATGTCTTGCAAAAATCATTTGGCATTTAGCATTGGTGAAATGTTGGCAAATAAGGGAGCTCAACCAGGGGCATGCTAACGGCTCTTTGGTTGGATGTAGTTCTTTGACTAGGGGCATGTCAGCTGCCTTTCTAAGTCAAGAAGATCATTGGGACAATACTACTTTTGGGAGCATGCAGACGAGACTCCTCACAAGCACTTCAGCATAAGCCTGTCAGAAGCATAGCCATTACAACACATGAAATCAGTTGGTGATATGAACGGCAATAGCCCGCAGATCCGTCGGACTTCTTCTAAGCAGGCTCTGTCTGCCTAAAGCAAAAAACATGGAAAATGGGTTTCCAGAATCCAGCTGCAACACATAACAAGTGCCATTTCATTTCTACCATGGCAATATTCAACAATGAAGAGGACATGCCCCAAGCCCGCAGTAGCTCACGGACCTCAGCAATTAATACACCGAACCATACTTGCAAGACATTAGAGCAGTGTTTTGGTGTCACTACGGTTTGATGCCCAAGCAGATATGACAGTTATCCAGTGGGCCCCATCACATACAGGCAGGGCAAGTACCTTAATTTCCAAGGTCTAAGTGCAGAATGGCTGTAGGAATTGCATTGTTGTCCTCCGCACTCTGCAGTCTGCAAAAGAGAAATGCCAAGAAAATGAATGCACAACTCTTCAAGTTCACTAGATGGGGAAATTTGCAGAAAACCCCCTTTACACCATAAGGGTGCGACATATCATATTTGAGCAGAAGCTTGCAAGCACCTAACAGAATATCAAATATCACATTAGCTATACAGCAATAAGATATGCCCAGTTGCAAATATGCCTCAACTTTTACGGCACCCTAGCAAGGCTCCTTCAGAGGATATTGCACATACTTTCCAGCAGGAACACCAGGTTCCATATCACGGAGCCAGCAACAAGTAGTTCTACACTCCAGATTGCATCTGAGCTAGTTTCCTTCCTGGGGGACAATCCAGGGATTATCGCTTTTGTTTTCCCAGGTTCTCGCTCAGGGCGTACGAGATCCTTCTATCCCTTTCTTTCCTTGGTTTTTCGCGAGCGCGAAATCCTCTTATTTGACGTTGGACCAGGTGGTCAAGGTCCTTTCCCTTCTTTCCTGGGAATTTCGCTGGAGCGAAATCCACTTTTTTGACCTTTGACCGGGCAGTCAAGGCCTTTTTCCTTCGCTTTCCTTGGATTATCGCGAGCGCGAAATTCTCTTGTTTGACCTTTGACCGAGCGATCAAGGTCCTTTTCCTTTCCTTGGATTTTTGCGAGCGCGAAATCCTCTTGTTTGACCCTTGACCGGGAGGTCAAGGTCCTTTTCCTTTGCTTTCCTGGGATTTTCGTGAGCGCAAAATCATCTTGTTTGACCTTTGATCGAGCGGTCATTTTCCTTTGCTTTTCTTGGATTCTTGCGAGAGCGAAATCCTTTTCCTTGGCCTCTCACCAGGCGGTCAGAGTCGACCTTTGACTGGGCGGTCGATGTCATTTCCTATCTTTTCCTTTTTCTCGCGGGCGCGAGATCCCTTTCTTTGGCTTCTGATCGGGCGGTCAGAGTCAACCTTCGATCGGGCGGTCAGAGTCGACCTTCGATCGGGCGGTCGAGGTCATTTCCTTGTCTTTTTCCTTGGCTTCTGACCGGGCGGTTAGAGTCGACCTTCGACCGGGCGGTCGAGGTCATTTCCGTTTCTTTTCCTTGGCTTCTGACCTGGTGGTCAGAGTCGACCTTTGACCGGGCGGTCGAGGTCATTTCCTTTTCCTTTTCTTTGGCTTCTGACCGGGCGGTCGGAGTCGACCTTTGACCGGGCGGTCGAGGTCATTTCCTCTCCTGTTTTGGATTCTCGTGGGTGCGAGATCCTTTTTCTAGGCTTCTGACTGGGCATGGGAATACTGGATATTTGCATAAAATTAAGAAACAAGAGTGGGATAAAAGACCCGGTCACCTATGCAACTCAAAAAGACAATAAGGTGTTGAAACTCGAATAATGGCCTTATGGAATCTAAATCTTGAAATAGGATTCTTCTTCCAGTGAGTACCTCGCGATTCGCAAACCGTTCGTGATGAGCTTTTTCGGCTTCACTGTCCACGAATTGGAACCGGCTACCAGATTGAGGAGGAGGAGTGGCTTCACGAGCAGAGCTTTCACCGTGCTTGCGTTTCCCTTTGGAGGCCATAATCTTCTTGGGAGCCATGGAGAGAGAAGTGAGGGAACGAGAAGAGAGGAGGCGCCAAGGAAAGATCGGGAGCGTTCGGGAGAGGAACGGGGAGTAGCCGCCGTAGATATCCGGAAGACCGTATTTTGAAACAATGAGAAATAAGCCCTAGGTTTGGCTTATAAAACTGATTTTACGCGCAAAACGGTATACCGAAATTCCAAACGGTATGCCGTTTCAGGTCTTCAGGGAAAAACGATAAATGAAACGGTATATGCTCCGGTGTACCGAAAAGGAGAAACCGTAAAAAAACGGTATACCGAAATAAAAACGGTACGCCGAATTGGATATTTTAGTAAAAATCGGTACATAGAACGGTACATATTCCGGTGTACCGTAACA
>JAMKQA010005082.1:0-10061 GCA_024699735.1 Posidonia australis | reverse complement strand
CAAGGCTATACGGAACCAACGACTCAGATCACCTCCGAATCAGAGGTCTCTCGAGGAAAGGATAGATAGTCGGTCCTAGGCTATAAGGAACCAACGATACAGATCACCTCCGGTTCGGAGGGGTCTCGAGAAAAGGATGGATGGTAGGTCCTAGGCTATAGGGAACCAACGACTCGGATCTCCTCCGAATCAGAGGAGTCTCGAGAAAAGGATGGATAGTTGGTCCTATGCTATAGGGAACCAATGACTCGGATCAACTCCGGATCAGCAGAGTCTCTAGAAAAGGAGGGATGGTTGGTCCTAGGCTATAAGGAACCAACGACTTGACTCGCCTCCGGATCAGAGGAGTCTCGAGAAAAGGATGCATGGTTGGTCCTAGGCTACAAGGAACGAACGACTCGGATCACCTCCAGATCAGAGGAGCCTCGAGAAAAGGATGGATGGCAGGACCTAGGCTATAGGGAACCAACGATTCGGATCTCCTCCAAATCAAAGGACTCTCTACAAAAGGATGGATGGTTGGTCCTAGGCTATATGGAACCAAAGACTCGGATCAACTCCGGATCAGAGGAGTCTCATGAAAACGATGCATGGTTGGTCCTTGGCTATAAGGAACCAACGACTTGGATCACCACCGGATCAGAGGAGTCTCGAGAAAAGGATGGATGGTTGGTCCTAGGCTATAAGGAACCAACGACTCGGATCTCCTTCGGATCAGAGGAGCGTTGTGAAACGGATCGATGGTTGGTCAAGCCTATTAGGAACCAACGACTCGGATCACCTCCGGATCAGAGAGTCTCAAGAAAAGGATGGATGGTTTTTCCTAGGCTACAAGGAACCAACGACTCGAATCTCCTCCAGATCAGAGGAGTCTCGTGAAAAGGATGGATGGTTTGTCCTAGACTATTTGGAACCAACGACTTGGATCACTTCCGGATGAGAGGTGCCTCGAGGAACGGCTAAATGCCAGGTCCTAGGCTATAAGGAACCAACGACCCGGATCTCCTCCGAATCGGAGGAGTCTCGAGAAAAGGATGGATGGTTGGTCCAAGGCTATACGGAACCAACGACTCAGATCACCTCCGAATCAGAGGTCTCTCGAGGAAAGGATAGATAGTCGGTCCTAGGCTATAAGGAACCAACGATGCAGATCACCTCCGGTTCGGAGGGGTCTCGAGAAAAGGATGGATGGTAGGTCCTAGGCTATAGGGAACCAACGACTCGGATCTCCTCCGAATCAGAGGAGTCTCGAGAAAAGGATGGATAGTTGGTCCTATGCTATAGGGAACCAATGACTCGGATCAACTCCAGATCAGCAGAGTCTCTAGAAAAGGATGCATGGTTGGTCCTAGGCTATAAGGAACCAACGACTTGACTCGCCTCCGGATCAGAGGAGTCTCGAGAAAAGGATGCATGGTTGGTCCTAGGCTATAATGAACCAACGACTCGGATCTCCTTCGGATCAGAGGAGTCTTGTGAAAAGGATGGATGGTTGGCCGAAGGCTATAAGGAACCAACGACTCGGATCACCTCCGGTTCAGAGGTGTCTCAATAAAAGAATGGATGGTTGGTCCTAGGCTATGAGGAACCAATGACTCGAATCGCCTCCAGATCAGAGGAGTCTCGAGAAAGGGTGTGATGGTTGGTCCTAGGCTATAAGGAACCAATGACTCGGATCACCTCCGGATCGGAGGAGCCTCGAGAAAAGGATGGATGGTTGGACCTAGGCTATAGGGAACCAACGACTCGGATCTCCACCGAATCAGAGGAGTCTAGAGAAAAGGATGGATGGTTGGTCCTAAGCTATATGGAACCAAAGACTCGGATCAACTCCGGATCAGAGGAGTCTCATGAAAATGATGCATGGTTGGTCCTAGGTTATAAGGAACCAATGACTTGGAGCACCTCCGGATCAGAGGAGTCTCTAGAAAAGGATGGATGGTTGGTCCTAGGCTACAAGGAACCAACGACTCGGATCTCCTCCGAATCAAATGAGTCTCAAGAAAAGGATGGATGGTTGGTCCTAGGCAATAAGGAACCAACGACTTGGATCACTTCCGGATCAGAGGTGTCTCAAGGAACGGCTAGATGCCAGGTCCTAGGCTATAAGGAGCCAACGACTCGGATCTCCTCCGGATCGGAGGAGTCTCGAGAAAAGGATGGATGGTTGGTCCAAGGCTATACGGAACCAACGACTCAGATCACCTCCAAATCAGAGGAGTCTCGAGGAAAGGATAGAAGGTCGGTCCTAGGCTATAAGGAACCAACGACTTCGATGACCTCCGGATCGGAGGAGTCTTGAGAAAAGGATGGATGGTAGGTCCTAGGCTATAGGGAACTAACGACTCGGTTCTCCTCCGAATCAGAGGAGTCTCGAGAAAAGGATGGATGATTGGTCCTAGGCTATAGGGAACCAATGACTCGGATCAACTCCAGATCAGAGGAGTCTCTAGAAAAGGATGGATGGTTGGTCCTAGGCTGTAAGGAACCAACGACTTGACTCTCCTCCGGATCAGAGGAGTCTCAAGAAACAGATGGATGGTTGGTCCTAGGCAATATGGAACCAAAGACTCGGATCAACTCCGGATCAGAGGAGTCTCATGAAAAGGATGCATGGTTGGTCCTAGGCTATAAGGGACCAACAACTTGGATCACCTTCGGATCAGAGGAGTCTCGAGAAGCGGATGGATGGTTGGTCATAGGCTATAAGGAACCAGCGACTCGGATCTCCTTCGGATCAGAGGAGTCTTCTGAAAAGGATGGATGGTTGGTCCAAGGCTATTAGGAACCAACGACTCGGATCACCTCCGGATCAGAGGTGTCTCAAGAAAAAGATGGATGATTGGTCCTAGGCTATGAGGTACCAATGACTCGAATCGCCTCCGGAGCAGAGGAGTCTCGAGAATGGGTTTGATGGTTGGCCCTAGTTTATAAGGAACCAACGACTCGGATCACCATCGGATCAGAGGAGTCTAGTGAATTGCATGGATGGTTGGTCCAAGGCAATTAGGAACCAACGACTCGGATCACCTCCGGATCAGAGGAGTCTCAAGAAAAGGATGGATGGTTGGTCCTAGGCTATAAGGAACCAACGACTCGGATCTCCACGGATCAAAGGAGTCTCGAGAAAAGGATGGATGGTTGGTCCTAGGCTTTAAGGAACCAACGACTCGGATCACCTCCGGATCGGAGGAGTCTCGAGAAACGGATGGATGGTTTGTCCGAGGCTATAGGGAACAAACGACACGGATCTCCTCCGAATCGGAGGAGTCTCGAGAAAATGATGGATGGTTGGTCCTAGGATATATGGTACCAAAGACTTAGATCAACTCATGACAAGTATAGATGGTTGGTCCTAGGCTATAAGGAACCAACGACTTGGATCACCTCCGTATCAGAGGAGTCTCGAGAAAAAGATGGATGGCTGGTCCTAGGCTATAAGGAACCAACGACTCGGATCTTTTTCGGATCAGAGGAGTCTTGTCAAATGGATGGATGATTGGTCCATGGCCATTCGGATGCAACGACTCGGATCACGTCCGGATCAGAGGAGTCTCAAGAAAAGGATGGATGGTTTGTCCTAGGCTACAAGGAACCAACGACTCGGATGTCTTCCAGATCAGAGGAGTCTCGAGAAAAGGATGGATGGTTGGTCCTAGGCTATAAGGAACCAACGACTCGGATCACCTCCGGATTGGAGGAGTCTCAAGGATAGGATAGATGGTCGGTCCTAGGCTATAAGGAACCAACGACTCGGTTCACCTCCGGATCGGAGGTGTCTCGAGAAAAGGATGGATGGTTGGTCCAAGGCTATAAGGAACCAACGACTCGGATCACCTTCGGATCAGAGAAGTCTCGAGAAAAGGATAGATGGATGGTCCTAGCCTATAAGGAACCAACGACTCGGATCACCTCCGGATCAGAGGAGTCTCGAGAAAAGGATGGATGGTTAGTCCGAGGCTATAAGGAACCAACGACTCGGATCACTTAAGGATCTGAAGAGTCTCCAAAATAGGATGGATGGATGGTCCGAGTTTATATGGAACCAACGACGCAGATCACCTCCTGATAAGAGGTGTCTCGAGAAAAGGAAGGATGGTTGGTCCTAGGCTATATGGAACCAACGACTCGGATCACCTTTGGATCGGAGGGGTCTCGAGAAAAGGATGGATGGTTGGTCCTAGGCTATAAGGAACCAACGACTCGGATCATCTACGGATCATAGGAGTCTCGAGAGAAGGATGGATGGTTGGACCGAGGTTATAAGGAACCAACGACTCGGATCACCTCCGGATCAAAGGTGTCTCGAGAAACGGATGGATGGTTGGTCCTAGGCTACATGGAGCCACCGACCCGGATCACCTCCGCATCGGAGGAGTCTCGAGAAATGGATGAATGGTTGGTCCTACGCTATAAGGAACCATCAACTTGGATCACTTCCGGATCAGAGGTGTGTTGAGGAAAGGCTAGATGGTCGGTCCTAGGCTATAAGGAACCAACGACTCGGATCACCTCTGGATCGGAGGAGTCTCGAGAAAAGGATGGATGGTAGGTCCCAGGCTCTAGGGAACCAACTACTCGGATCTCCTCCGAATCGGAGGAGTCTCGAGAAAATGATGGATGGTTGGTCCTAGGCTATAAGGAACCAACGACTCGGATCAACTCCGGATCAGAGGAGTCTCTAGAAAAGGATGGATGGTTGGTCCTAGGCTATAAGGAACCAACGACTTCATTCACATCCGGTTCAGAGGAGTCTCGAGAAAAGGATGGATGGTTGGTCCTTGGCTATAAGGAAGCAACGACTCGGATCTCCTTCGGATCAGAGGTGTCTTGTGAAAAGGTTGGATGGTTGGTCCAAAGCAATTTGGAACCAACAACTCGGATCACCTCCAGATCAAAGGTGTCTCAAGAAAAGGATGGATGGTTGGTCCTTGGCTATGTGGAACCAATGACTCGAATCGCATCCGGATCTGAGGAGTCTCGAGAAAGGGTTAGATGGTTGGCCCTAAGTTATAAGGAACCAACGACCCGGATCATCTCCGGATCAGAGAAGTCACGAGGAAAGGACAAATGGTTGGTCCTAGGCTGTAAGGAGCCAACGACTTCGATCACCTCCGGATCGGAGGAGTCTCTAGAAATGGTTGGATGGTTTGTCCTAGGCTATAAGGAACCAACGACTCGGATCTCCTCCAGATCGGAGGAGTCTTAAGAAAAGGATGGATGGTTGGTCTTAGGCTATAAGGAACCAACGACTCGGATCACCTACGGTTCAGAGGAGTCTCTAGAAAAGGATGGATGGTTGGTCCGAGGTTATAAGGAACCAACAACTCGGATCACGTCCGGATCAGAGGAGTCTCGAGAAAAGGATGGATGGTTGGTCCTTGGCTATAAGAAACCAACGACTCGGATCACCTCCGTATCGGAGGAGTCTGATGAAAAGGTTGGATGGTTGGTCCGAGGCTATATGGAACAAACGATTCGGATCACCTCTGGATCAGAGGAGTCTCGAGAAACAGATGGATGGTTGGTCCTAGGCTATAAGGAACCAACGACTTGGATCACTTCCGGATCAGAGGTGTCTAGAGGATAGGATAGATGGTCGGTCCTAGGCTATAAGGAACCAACGACTCGGATCACCTCCGGATCAGGGCAGTCTCCAGAAAAGGATGGATGGTTGGTACTAGGCTATAAGGAACCAACAACTCGGATCACCACCAGATTAGAGGAGTCTCGAGAAAGGGATAGATGGTTGGTCCGAGGCTATATGGAACAAACGATTCGGATCACCTCTGGATCAGAGGAGTCTCGAGAAACGGATGGATGATTGGTCCTAGGCTATAAGAAACCAACGACTCGGATCACCTCCGAGTCAGAGGAGTCTTGTGGAAAGGATAGTTGGTTGGTCCTAGGCTATTAGGAACCAACGACTTGGATCACCTCCGGATCAGAGGAGTTTCAAGAAAAGAATGGATGGTTTGTCCAAGGCTATAAGGAACGAACGACTCGGATCTCCTCTGGATTAGAGGAGTCTCGAGAAAAGGATGGATGGTTGGTCGTAGGCTATAAAGAAACCAACGACTCGGATCTCCTCCGGATCAGAGGACTCTCGAGAAAAGTATGGCTGGTTGGTCCTCGGCTATATGGAGCCAACGACTCGGATCACCTCCAGATTGGAGGAGTCTCGAGGAAAGGATAGATGGTCGGTCCGAGGCTATAAGGAACCAACGACTCGGATCACCTCCGGATCAGAGGAGTCTCGAGAAAAGGATGGATGGTTGGTCCAAGGATATAAGGAACCAACGACTCGGATCTCCTTCGGATGAGAGGAGTCTGGAGAAAATGATGGATGGTTGGTCCTAGGCTATAATGAAGCAACGACTCGCATCACCTCCGGATCAGAGGAGTCTCGAGAAAAGGATGGAAGGTTAGTCCTAGGCTATAAGGAACCAACGACTCTGATCACCTACGGATCAGAGGAGTCTCTAGAAAAGGATGGATGGATGGTCCGAGGTTATAAGGAACCAACGACGCGGATCACCTCCGGATAAGAGGAGTCTCGAGAAAAGGATGGATGGTTGGTCCTGGGCTTTAAGGAACCAACGACTCGGATATCCTCCGTATCGGAGGAGTCTCGAGAAAAGGATGGATGGTTGGTCCAAGTCTATAAGGAACCAACGACTCGGATCGTCTCCGGATCAGAGGAGTCTCGAGAAAAGGATGGATGGTTGGACCGAGGTTATAAGGAACCAACGACTTGGATCACCTCCGGATCAAAGGATTGTCGAGAAATGGATGGATGGTTGGTCCATGGCTATATGGAACCAACGACTCGGATCACCTCCGCATCAGAGGAGTCTCGAGGTATGGATGGATGGTTGGTCCTAGGCTACAAGGAACCAACGACTTGGATTACTTCCGTATCAGAGGAGTCTCGAGGAACGGCTAGATGGTCGGTCCTAGGCTATAAGGAACCAACGACTCGGATCTCCTTCAGATCAGAGGAGTCTCGAGAAAAGGATAGATGGATGGTCCTAGCCTATAAGGAACCAACGACTCGGATCACCTCCGGATCAGAGGAGTCTCGAGAAAAGCATGGATGGTTAGTCCTAGGCTATAAGGAACCAACGACTCGGATCACCTAAGGATCAGAGGAGTCTCCAAACAAGGATGGATGGATGGTCCGAGGTTATAGGGAACCAACGACTCGGATCACCTCCGGATAAGAGGTGTCTCGAGAAAAGGAAGGATGGTTGGTCCTAGGCTATATGGAACCAACGACTCGATCACCACCGGATCGGAGGAGTCTCGAGAAAAGGATGGATGGTTGGTCCAAGGCTAT
This sequence comes from Posidonia australis, assembly GCA_024699735.1. NCBI lineage: Eukaryota > Viridiplantae > Streptophyta > Magnoliopsida > Alismatales > Posidoniaceae > Posidonia > Posidonia australis. Next base: position 2,722 of record JAMKQA010005082.1, on the reverse strand, counting down.
AAGGAACCAACGACTCGGATCATCTACGGATCATAGGAGTCTCGAGAAAAGGAAGGTTGGTTGGACCGAGGTTATAAGGAACCAACGACACGGATCACCTCCGGATCAAAGGTGTCTCGAGAAAAGGATGGATGGTTGGTCCTAGGCTACAAGGAACCAACGACCCGGATCAACTTCGGATCAGAGGAGCCTCTAGAAAATGATGGATGTTTGGTCCTAGGCTATAAGGAACCAACGACTTGACTCACCTCCGGATCAGTGGAGTCTCGAGAAAAGGATGGATGGTTGGTCCTAGGCTATAAGGAACCAACGACTCGGATCTCCTTCGGATCAGAGGTGTCTTGTGAAAAGGTTGGATGGTTGGTCCAAGGCAATTTGGAACCAACGACTCGGATCACCTCCGGATCAGAGGTATCTCAAGAAAAGGATGGATGGTTGGTCGTAGGCTATGAGGAACCAATGACTCGAATCGCATCCGGATCTGAGGAGTCTCGAGAAAGGGTTAGATATTTGTCACTAGGTTATAAGGAACCAACGACCCGGATCATCTCCGGATCAGAGGAGTCACGAGGAAAGGACAAATGGTTGTTCCTAGGCTGTAAGGAACCAACGACTCGGATAACCTCCGGATCGGAGGAGTCTCTAGAAATGGTTGGATGGTTGGTCCTAGGCTATAAGGAACCAACGACTCGGATCTCCTCCAGATCGGAGGAGTCTTAAGAAAAGGATGGATGGTTGGTCTTAGGCTATAAGGAACCAACGACTCGGATCACCTACGGTTCAGAGGAGTCTCTTGAAAAGGATGGATGGTTGGTCCGAGGTTATAAGGAACCAACAACTCGGATCACCTATGGATCAAAGGAGTCTCGAGAAAAGGATGGAAGGTTGGTCCTAGGCTATAAGGAACCAACGACTCGGATCACCTACGGAACAGAGGAGTCTCCAGAAAAGGATGGATGGTTGGAGCGAGGTTATAAGGAACCAACGACTTGGATCACCTCCGGATCAAAGGATTCTCTAGAAATGGATGGATGGTTGGTCCAAGGCTATAAGGAACCAACGACTCGGATCACCTCCGCATCGAAGGAGTCTCGAGGTATGGATGGATGGTTGGTCCTAGGCTATAAGGAACCAACGACTTGGACTACTTCTGGATCAGAGGAGTCTCGAGGAACGGCTAGATGGTCGGTCCTAGGCTATAAGGAACCAACGACTCGGATCTCCTTCGGATCAGGGGAGTCTCGAGAAAAGGATAGATGGATGGTCCAAGCCTATAAGGAACCAACGACTCGGATCACCTCCGGATCAGAGGAGTCTCGAGAAAAGGATGGATGGTTAGTCCTAGGGTATAAGGAACCAACGACTCGGATCACCTAAGGATCAGATGAGTCTCCAAAAAAGGATGGATGGATGGTCCGAGGTTATAGGGAACCAATGACTCGGATCACCTCCGGATAAGAGGTGTCTCGAGAAAAGGAAGGATGGTTGGTCCTAGGCTATATGGAACCAACGACTCGGATCACCTTCGGATCGGAGGAGTCTCGAGGAAAAGATGGATGGTTGGTCCTAGGCTATATGGAAACAACGACTCGGATCATCTACGGATCATAGGAGTCTCGAGAAAAGGATGGATGGTTGGACCGAGGTTATAAGGAACCAACGACTCGGATCACCTCCGGATCAAAGGTGTCTCGAGAAAACGATGGATGGTTGGTTCTAGGCAACAAGGAACCAACGACCCGGATCACCTCCGCATCGGCGGAGTCTCGAGAAATGGATGAATGGTTGGTCCTAGGCTATAAGGAACCAACGACTTGGATCACTTCCGGATCAATGGTGTGTCGAGGAAAGGCTAGATGGTCGGTCCTAGGATATATGGAACCAACGACTCGGATCACCTCCGGCTCGGAGGAGTCTCGAGAAAAGGATGGATGGTAGGTCCAAGGCTCTAGGGAACCAACTACTCGGATCTCCTCCGAATCGGTGGAGTCTCGAGAAAAGGATGGATGGTTGGTCCTAGGCTATAAGGAACCAACGACCCGGATCATCTCCGGATCAGAGGAGTCACGAGGAAAGGACAAATGGTTGGTCCTAGGCTGTAAGGAACCAACGACTCGGATAACCTCCAGATCGGAGGAGTCTCTAGAAATGGTTGGATGGTTTGTCCTAGGCTATAAGGAACCAACGACTCGGATTACTTCCGGATCAGAGGAGTCTCGAGGAACTGCTAGATGGTCGGTCCTAGGCTATAAGGAACCAACGACTCGGGTCACCTCCGGATCGGAGGAGTCTCGAGAAAAGGATGGATGGTAGGTCCATGGCTCAAGGGAACCAACTACTCCGATCTCCACCGAATCAGAGGAGCCTCGAGAAAAGGATGGATGGTTGGTCCTAGGCAATACGGAACAAACGACTCGGATCAACTCCGGATATGAGGGGTCTCTAGAAAAGGATGGATGGTTGGTCCTAGGCTATAAGGAACCAATGACTCGGATGACCTCCGGATCAGAGGAGCCTCGAGAATGGGATAGATGGCTGGCCCTAGGTTATAAGGAACCAACGACTCGAATCTCCTCCAGATCAGAGGAGTCTCGAGAAAAGGATGGATGGTTGGTCCTAGGCTATAACGTACCAACAACTCGGATCACCACCGGATTGAAGGAGTCTCGAGGAAAGGATAGATGGTCGGTCCTAGGCTATAAGGAACCAACGACTCGGATCA
>JAMKQA010005080.1:0-42655 GCA_024699735.1 Posidonia australis | reverse complement strand
CGTGTATACACGACATGACCTGTTAAGTACACGTTTAAGTGAATCGTGTCGTTTTGACACGATAACGATCCGATTGACACGAGCACATGTTTATTGCACAGTTACACGTTTAATATAAGATTACACGTATAGTATACGTTTAACATTTACACGTTTTGTACACGTAGAAAAATCAAAGATAAATCAATAAATCATGAACCAATCATTCAACAATATTTCACAAGTTCCATTGTTCTATATATTAATATCATAAGTCTACGACATATCATAAAACATCTACTATTCAAAATAATAAAAGTTATAATTTATATACATGATTAGTTAACGTGTACTTATCGTGTACTTATGAGATTTTTTACTTAGGCACGAAAATGATCCGTTTAATAATCGTGTTTACTAGATAGACACGATAAGTACACGAGACAAAATAAAGATAAACCCAAATACAATTATATCGTGTCGTATTCCAGTGGTGAGATTGAGAGGTCTAATTTAACGTACATGCGTCTGCACCTCACGCATCGCGCACGTTCTTGCTCTCGGTAACCCTGGAGAGGAAACACACGTTACATGTGCAGGAAAAAAGCATGGAAGTGACGGAGATCACCGCGCCACCGGCGAGTGGTGGTGACCACGGCCGTCCAACCAGCTGCTGCACCACCCCACCCACCGGAGCAACCCACTTCTTCCACCGACCGCGGAGCTGCCGCCCTCCTGAGGCGGCTGGGCTCCGGGATACTTGCGGCAGCGTACGCCTGCCTCGTCCCTGTTGCCGTCATGGCCGTGGCGGCGGTTCTTGGGGTGGGGGCCGTTTGGATGTGCGTGGGGGAGCCGGTGTCGGTTCTTCGGGTGGGGGCTTCGGGATTTTTCCGGTGATGATCTGTCGTTCCGTCGCTTGCCGTCCTGTAGACTTTGAATGCTTTGATTCTGATTGAAAAGGATGAAAACTGATTTTTAACTAATTAGAATTTAAACCAGCTTTAATGATTTTTGTTTCATCTTTTGTTTAATTATATTCATCTCAGTTTAGATGATGTTGCATTTAAAATGAGATTAATTATGAAATGAGCAGAGAGGAACATGGATTGGTTTTCCATGCTTTTAGCGATCAGCTGAGGTAAAAACTTAGGTTACTTGATGAATGAAGCACAAATCTGAGGCAAAATTACATGCTTGCTAGCTAAATTTCAACAAATTAAGGTTTATTACTTAGGCATAAGATCATGGTTTAAAAAGACAAGCTAATTTTAAAACGTTAATGTTCTTCCTCGTACATAAAATGTTAAAGTTCTTTCTTCTACAGAAGAGATGGAATTATTAAAACATGAGGCAACTCCAAGACATGATCTCATGTTAATTATCTGGTAACATTTTCCAGTTTAATTAGAAGGTATACTTGCAAGATTATTATGGTCATAGATTTGTTCACTTCCTCAGGTAACAGCAGAAGTCATCCGATCACCGGAGTGACCATCTGGCAGTCCAGCCAGCCATGCATGCTCCGGTTCCGAAGCCTCCCGGTCAGGCCGATCCGAACGTTCACCATGGCGGTTCCGCTCCTCATGGGGATCACCTGCGGGACGCAGAAGCTCACTGTTGGATTTCTGAGATACGAGGAGAGTCATTACCCAAGAACAGACGCAATCAGGGTGAAGTTGAGACCCAGAGCCGGAACCCTGGACCTCGCTCGTCGTGGAGTCTCGGCTCCCATGGAGGAAGGAGCTGGTGCACGGCTGGAAGTGGGCGTTGCACGTCTGGGTCTCGCTGTACTTGTACGTCGCGCTCCTGGTCCTCCTCCTCTGGTGGTTCAAGCCGTTTGCGTTTCGTCGTCGACGTCGTGGCCGCCGGGAGTGGCAGGCGAGTTCGCGTCGGAGTGTGTTGGTGGGTGGGTAAGCTATTAATACACATCACTCTGTTGTATCTTGTGTTCTTATGGTTTGTTATATCACGTATGTCATGCATTGCTCTTGTTTAGGTTCCTTAATTTACTCTTTGTTCATGATCCAAAAGAAGGGATTGCAATTTGTCATGATTCCAACTAGAATCGATCTTTTTCATTTGTGAATGACATATAGCCAATACATGCCCAGTGCATCGTAGTTATACTTGATTAATCAGTTGCATAAACTTATGAAAATTGAAACTGCAAAAAGTTCTATCCAAGCTGGGTAGAAGAGCAAACATTACAGAGAGTTTGATCCACTATGCCACCGCTCGTGAGCGACGAACGCCTCGTGGGGCATGAAATCTTCCACAACATGTCCACCTCCCTGGAGAAGATACACAGCAACACGCTCTAATAAGTATGATGAGAGGACAATGCTATACGATCTCTTGAGGATTTCACATATGCAGACAAACTCCCTCGAGGGCTTTCTGGTCAAATAGCTAGAGCTTAAAGGGAGTGGATCAATTGTCTACTTATATTTTGTATTGCTCATGATAAACAAGATTCTGTAAAGCATGAAGGTGTTTGACTAACAATTCAATGGTCACACTCGGTTAATTACCATGAATGTTGCAAACAGCAGTTTGTTGTCATACTGGACCATATATCTGCAGTTAAATTTTGAATTAGTTGATGCTGAATTCCACATGATAAGCTTGTGTATAAAGCAGACCTGGTTATGCTTCATTCAAGCAATGACATAATTATTCATGGCTACGGAGACTACAAACATGTCCAATGTTATAGCGATGTCTTGCTCAAGACTAATGTATGTTTCTGATTCAGTGAAGAAAAAACTTACCCTGCTATATGTTCTTCTGCGAACCATGGTCTCCAGCTCTGTGTCACCGTGTAGTTCAGCCTCTTTATCCATTCCAGGTGTGCAGCTGGTGGAATGGTCATGTCATGATCACCTCTGCAACAGAAACCTGTTCACGAGTGACTAACAAAATACAACAAAAACAAGCCCACACTAATTCTAAATAATTTTAACTTTAGATCAAATGGTAGTTTTTCTTGGCAAAAAATCTTTAGAGCCCAGACAAATATATATCGAATTGGAAGAAAACTGAATGTTTAAGCAAAGAGTGAACTTTACGTGTAAATAAAGGCCCGGTATCCTCTCTTTATGAGATTCTGGTGATATGGTATTACACTCGTTAAGTCTCTTTTGTAGTTGCTATACTTTGGGCATCGGAGCCACTTTCCTGTCATTTCTTCCTGACATCATGCCAATTTTGTGTTAAAATCTGACACAAGGCAATAATCCATATTTCCTCAGTGTTTTTAGCAACATAGACATTTATAGCCAATGAAAAAGCAGAAGTATAGATCATTATTTGTTTTTGCTGACTAAATAATTTTATCAACTATTGTAAAAGAAAATGTTACTTGATGCTTTGTGTGGAAACTTGCCTGACGTGCATGAAGTTTTTCCCTTGACGATTGTGGATTGAATAACCGCCTCGCACGTTCATCATAGTCCTGCAAGGATCAACGGTATCTTGATTATCAAGAACATAGGCAACTTCAGCCTTATGATCATGATCATTAGGAAGTTGCAAAAGGCTGTATTATAGTACAGACATAAGCAGAGTGATGACTTGTGATATGAAATCTAAGCTTCCTTCATAAATCATGATAAAAACATATTTACTTTTTGTAATACGAAATCTAACGATGTTGTCCCTCAGATTGAAAGCTAAGCTACTAATGTACTAAAATCAATTGGTTGTAGTGATCGGAACCACAACAATCTTAATTCAACAAAAACAACCTTATTAGCACTAAGCAAACCGATAAAAGCTATAGAAGTCGATGGATTTACGAACAAAGCAGTATATATCATTGTCGGGCTTCTCTTGGAGGCTGCGGTATAGTTTGATTGATTCATGTTCATGAGTTGCGATAGTGTGTTTCATCTCTGTGTGGCAGGGCAAACAAAGAATATGATCTCGATTTATTCCTGCAACATGCTGTATTGAATGAATAGCTGTTACCTTAACTTGCAATCATAAAAAAGATAAAAAAATGGTCTGAGTTCTTAAAAACAGGAAACCTTTTGTTCAATACCTTCTCAAAAGTTTCCAAGTTCATTAAGCAGTCAGCGTCATCATTGTTCCAGTATGTCCCTTTGCAGGACCTAACTAAGTCCTGTTACCAAGAAGAAGTCGAGATCACATCAAAGGCATAAAGAAGTTTTTACATAATATACATGCATATACATGTGACAGTATATTGTACCACATTTTCCCAATTTTAAAGATGGTATGATAATTGTACCTCATAAAGTTCTTCTGAGATTAAGCCCATCCGATGGGCAAACGGAACCCTCGCATTGTTTTCGATCTCAACATCAATAGCTGCATTGCCACAGGAATAGCCCTGGGGAAACAATTAGTAGTGAACAAGAGTATTAGAAGGAAAAAAAGGGGGAAAAGGTTCTTTATTTAAGAAGAATGGAATAAATGAATTCATAGTAGTACCATCAACTCCTGATATCACCTAAAATAGTAATGAGTATAAAACATTTCTATCAGAACTATAAATTATAAAAGAAAGGGATGATTCATAGAATATGGTGAATAGGGATGTTTCTTATTACCATAGAGAGGGAATAAATCTAAAAGCATAATCATTATGTTCACCTTGAAGTTTATGCGTGGTTCATTCCCAGCTTCAATACCTGAAATTGGATATGGCTTCATTCCAAGCATGTATACAAGAGGAAATTTTTTTATCATATATTTGCAAGTTGGACGTTAAGAGTATGTACCTTTAGCAATTTCATTGGCTACTGCAGCAACATAAATGGCACCATAAGACGATCCCGCCACATAAAATGGATTTGATAGGAACTCAGGAAACACAGAGAACCACTGCAGCACATAAAAAACCAGCGATGAGAACAATGTTTTGGTGAAAGAAGGGAAAATGGAAATCTGGGGTTTTTTTTTTACCTTCATGACAAACTTGTACATATCTAATGTTGTCTCAGTGTCATCAATTTCTTGGTTAACACTCGTTCCAGACACCTAATGAAGTATTAAGTGAGCAAAATAACATTACAATTAGCGGTACTTCATAATCCTTTTCAAAATAACACAAGCTGTCAAAGAAAAAAAATCATGGTTCTAGAAATTGTTTAATACCTTAGTGCAGAAATGGTGTGAAGTAAAAGTTTAGTAGGAATAGTGTAGTATTTTGGTCACATTTTAGTTTTAAAAATCGATATAATCATTACTTATTTATTTTGAGCAATTTATGGATTACTTGATGAAGAACTGGTGGATGTTTGACACTATGCTAAATTGGTAATAGATGTAAAGAGGAATGAACAGCTTCAATACTGAGATTCTCATTTGATTCTATGGTTGACAGGCTTACTAACGTTCAAAACCAAGTTGGACCAATCTGAAACTCTTTCAGCATCATCTGTCGTGGCTTCTATGCTTGCTTCAGCATATGAGTACCCAGCAAATGTTGGCAAATCAACAACTATGACATTCGTGAACTGAAGATAAACCATCAGCCTCGATTAATTTACGCATACACGCAAACAAATGAAGTAGGACAGAAAACTTGTTAATGAACTCTACGTGTAAAGAAATTTGTCATTGAATATGAGACTTACCCGTGTCCATGAGAAAGGATTTAGCTCAACTTTAGGCCCAGCTGTAAGATAATCAGCATTTTTAACTACTCGAAAAGGCCCTGCATTACAAGACATACTGCAATTAGCAAAAAGAGAGAATTCTAGAGTAAGTGTTGGTGTAAAATAATAACTTGACAACTAAACATTTCAATCAGATACGTGATGGTTACTATTACTTAAGAATGGCATTTCTCTGTACAAGAAGAAAGAGTGCCATTTCCTTGGACTCCTGAAAGCCTCTTGATTGCAAGAGGGAAAAAGTTTTCTTTCAAACCCAAGAAGACATTCATTAGCCATTCAGCTTATGTTTTGATGGATTTAAGCTCAGACCTCACATTAAATGTAACTTTTTCATCAAGGCATTACTAGACGCCTATAACAATTAACAACTAACTAGATCCTATTTCAAATGGGAAAAAACCTTATTTTGTGTTACGAACTAAGGCAATAATATATTTTGTGAACTTCCATAATGCAACGCAATGGTCAAATTCTAGAAGAAGTAGGGAGTTCAAGTACTGGCTTCCAATAAGAATGCCATGTGTAACACGGAAGATGATGCTGAAACCTACCTAAGAGATAAATATAATATATAGTAATCAATACTAGGTAATTCTCAAACTATAAAGGAGTGTGTTTGTGTGTACTAGCATTTGCTCATGACTTACTGACTGAACTTTCAATCATACTGCCAGGTTAAAAATCAAAATATGAAACTAAACCCTGTTTAACAGAAATTTTCTTAGGAAAGACCAATGATAAATACACTGTATAACAACTTTGTTCAAAAAGAAAAATAATAAATAACATTTGGAATCCAAATGAATGAGAGGCTTTTACAAACCAAGAATGTAAACAAGAGCGCTGACTCCAGAGCAACCAGGACCACCCATGAAGAATATAGTAACTGGGTCTTCTGAGGGATTTCTCTCGGAAGTAGCGAAGTAGTAATAGAAGTGTTTCTTGTATATATGGTCTCCAAGTGTAATATACCTGCAAAAATAGTTTGAAAAAAACAATCAATTAGGAACAAAGTTGCAAATGCTGAGCTGAATTACATTCATAACTCTAAACAAAGCCATCACATGATGGGAGATTTCCATGGTTTCTGCCATGTGGAGAAATCAAACTACCCTTCTTTGATTACCAAGTTATGGATTTATTGGGAAGAGAAATTGGTCGATCAGTCCAAAAACTAACTTAGAGATATGATTTAATCACAGTAAATCTTATTTTGTTCATTTTCTTTTAATGTAATCATTTTTTGTACTGCGAACACAGGCTAAGTATTCATGTAGGTAAGATTAGAGTTGAACAAAACTGCTATCGAGTCATCCAGCTAATAAACAAATTAACATTTAAGTGTATCAATGACAAATTCAAAGGACATTCTCCATGTTCATAATTTTGTGTGCTGCAATGAAAGGTCAGAAAGATTGTAGTATTCATTACCCTGCATAATGCTTGGAAGGCATTGGGCCTTCATATCCAGGAAATTCCTTCACTTCTGCCTTCACCACTTCGCCTAACACCTCACTTGGAACGAATAGGAGAATGGGAAAAAGAAGAACAAGAAAGAAATGTAACCTGACCATGACAGATGAAGTAGAAATAACAAGCGTTGCCCTTTTCTTGTTGATTCTCTTCAACTGTACCATTGCTAGGAGGCTTGAGAACAAAAAGGTGTCTTGTGTTTATAAGGAAGATGGTGAATGGAGTCCCATGAATGCCAGGCTAATGCCAAGTCAGGGGTCTTCCCTTATTTTCTTCATTCCCAAAAATGAAGAGGAACTTTTGGCAGGACCATTGGCGTTACAGTAATTGAATATGTGTTTGTTTGCTACTTTAATTTTAGATTCTTGTTTTATTTCAAAGTGGAAAATAAAAAAAAAACGGCTCTCTTGTATGTTCACATTCAATGGAATAATGATAAGATAAACCACTACATCATTTGATATCCTCCAAAATAATTTAATTACAAGTTCAAGCAAACTAATAAGTGACCATCTTAAACATAATGAGCAGTTCTCTTTCAAAATCGAACACGTATTTCTTCTAGGACAAGTTGGTGAATAGCTGTGCAAATGGATATTGGATATCCATCTTGTATCTACTTTTCTATTTATCTTTGAGAGGATATGGATAATGGATAACCGTATTCGTCTAAAGTAAATACGGATACAGATATAAATATCATTTTCAATTCTTTTTTAACATCCAATCTTTATCCGTTATCCATACTATATCAGTATTACACAGATATATTTTTTGATTTGATCGTAATATATATTTTTAATGAAAGTAATCATAATTTATTGATTTTCATATAATTAGCTATATAAAGTATATTCATTTACCTATATTTCAAACTTTAGACATAAAAAATTCTTGATATTTTACTATATCTATTTTTTTTATCCCGTCCGTCAAATGTCTGTGCTGTATCCATATTCAAATTCGTTTTTCAAAGATATAGATGTATAATTTTCATATCTAAATGATATTTATATCCGTATTCATATCTGTAATTTAAAAACGAATATAGACATATTAACATCCATATCCGTATCCTTGTTGGAGAAGCACCAGCTATTAAAAGTACTCTATTTTTTGCATGTATGAAACATTTCAACTTTCCCAAGTTTCTCTTCTTGTATAAATTCATGTTTTTTGTGATGCAAGAAAAAAAAGAGGGAAATCTTTATTCATGCTGTGCAAACAAGTTAAGCTGGAGTGTTCTTCGAGAGTTGAGCTTCAAGTTCTTCTCTTGTTCCAAAACCTCTCTTTTTGCTCCAATTTCATGTTTTTCTTTTAATCTGCTTAGATTATAACACCTGCATACATGATTATAGAGTCTTGGCGACATCTTTCTTCAAGTATCTAACTCTTATTCTCATGTAATAAATAAGTTCATTGGTATTAGTTGTTCAAAAAACACTGTTTTCAGGTATAACTCGTCATCAAAGCGATGACAAGAGTATCGATGTGGAAAAAACAGCGGCACTGCTGACGATAGAGTTCAATCAAACTTCATATTGAAAATTTGATATAACGACCAATTTGTTTTCTTGATCGGCAGATCTTAAGCTGATAACACGATTCATAAGGTGTAAGCAGCTTAGCCCCAAGTACTTACAAAAATGGGATCGTGACAAATCCTGTTACAGATAATTCAAACTAATTAAAACAATTTCACAAACACTAAGTATACCCACCGCAGCAGAGCAGAAGCTGGTAACTGTTCCGCTATGACGCACACACAGACTTCAAATAAACATTGGGCCCTAAAAAGCCGATAATGATGTATTCAAAGGCAAAGCAATGCAGTCGTTAGGAACTCTGCAGTAACAGTGTATCATGCCACGAAGCTTTTTTACGTCAGTTATATGACTTCATACCCAAAGAATTGTGTAACTGGGTTATTGTGGTGCTTGCTTATCTGTAATGGTATTATCTGGTTGATCTTCCGGGGGCTCGCGTGGCCGCCAAATGGTTCCACTTCCACTTGGATCATCCATCAAAGCGATTCCCTTCAGTTCCAGGTCTTTCCTTATCTGATCGGACTTGGCATACTCTTTATTCTTTCTAGCCAATGTTCTCTCATTAATAAGCTCCAAAATATTTTCCTCTGTCAACCCTGCTCTAACTAATGCCTTATCTTTCAGCTGCAGCAGTACCTGCTTGATAGCCAACAACAACTGAATTCAGAATTACACTGCGAACAAAAGTGATCACAGGTACTTGCTTAGATCATTTAAAATACCTCAGAAAAGTTTGAGGAAGGCATCAATCCTAAAATATTGAGGATATCCTTGACTTCTTTTTCTAATGCAATAAGAGCAAGAAGTAGTGGTTGCTGCTGCTTCTTACCCTGGACAATCATAAGAAAAAAAATCTTGTGTGAGTAGCAAAGAAATAGACTGGCCAAAGAAAACTATGGTGGCAACATAATTTTTACCAAGTTTCAAACAAATGAATTAAATAAATGCCAACTATTCACAAAGGTTAAAGTATAATGGAGATGATGTACCTTGAACTTCTTTAGATTACTGTTTATTGTCTTCAGCGGTTCCATAAGATCATCCAAAACAGATGTTGTATGCAGATCATCTGACATTGAAGACAAAAAATCAGCATGAAGCTTCTCAATCAACTGCTGGATGTCAGCCGGAAGCCGGCCAGAGTGCTCTACTCCTCGGAAAGGTAATAAAGCCACTTCACAGTCATGCAAAGTCTGCAAATGTTGGAAATGCAACACTTGATATCAAGTTCTAAAGTGTGTTCATCTCTTTGCTTAAAATACTTATTGATGATAAAGACAAGAATATTCAATGGAGGGAGAACAAAGCTTTACAAAATATTGCTTACCTGATAAATGTAAAAAACACGGTCAGATGCATTATCAAGTTGCCTGTCTGAGTAATTGACATCAGACCGATAATGGGTGCGCATCAAGAAGAATCGTAGAGCCACAGGATGATACTTTGCTGTAATCTGTAACAAAATATTTGGTTGTTAGCTTCAGAAAAGATATTGCACAAACCACAACTGCAATGAAATCAAAAAATTGAATATTTGCACTAAATTCAAAAAGGGAATGTAGAAATCACAATTGTTAAAATGCACTTACATCACGGATTGTGAAGAAATTTTGTAATGACTTTGACATTTTCTCATTATCCCTATTGACAAAACCATTGTGCATCCAGTAGCACACATTGCTGTCAGGGCAGGCAGCACGGCTCTGAGCTAGCTCATTCTCATGATGAGGAAATACCAAATCCTTCCCTCCCCCATGGATATCAAAAGAATGACCTAAATAATGGGCACTCATTGCACTGCATTCAATGTGCCATCCTGGTCGTCCGGGACCCCATTTGCTCTTCCAACTGGGCTCACCAGGTTTTGCAGCCTACAAATGCAAGACAATATAATACATAAAAACCAGATTTAAGCAAATAACTACTAAACATATGAAATTTTGGTTCTAAGTTCTCACTTTCCATAGGGCGAAATCTGCTGGATTCTTCTTTCTCGTATCAACAGTAACACGTCCACCGCCACCAGCTCGATTGTCATCCAAGTTTCGTCCAGATAAACAACCATAGTTTGGGAAGTTATCAACAGAGAAGTAAACATCTCCATCAAGGGCATAACCACAACCTCTTTCCACAATCTATTGTTTTTAAATAACATATCAAACACAAACTTAACAGTATGCCATATAAAATTCTTGGACAGCATCAAAATCATGAAGCATACTTAAGAAATATGAAAATTGGTATTGGTATAAATTCAAGGGATGTATAGCAGGAGGACGAGGATCTACTAGAATTTTAAAATAAGATAATACAACTACAGTAACAATCAACAAGTAGATTTACCAGAAAATAAATACATGTGAACTTAAAGTATGACACCAAATTTTATAAATTGGCTGCAAGATCGTGATTTCCTTGGAATGAAGTATTGAAGATAGGATGGACATTTTGTACAGAAGAGAGAAACTATTTTCATGGAATAAAGAATCGAAAATGGGATGAACATTTTGTACAAAAGAGGATTCATGATACAAATCCCGTCATCGTTGCCTACTGGCATACTGTCCAAGTCCAACATGACTGGTGCAATACAAGTTAGCTGTCACACCACGAACCTAACCTACAAGTGACCAATGCACACTTGCATGGCAAGCCATACAAGCATGCAAGGCTCAGGAATAAACAGCACTCAAATCAAATGATTTAAAGAATGGCAGTGAATTTTAAAGTGATTGGTCCAAAATTCTAACATACAGAATTCTTACAAATGAATAACAAATTTACAGTAATGGAAGCACATATCAAATTCACAGTCCAGTATTCTCACATATATCAAAGGATTGTAGTCCGTTTTCCAATATAATCAACAATTATCTGATATAGTTTCCCTGAAATTTGACACATCTTCTCTATTCTAGAGTGCTCTCTTTCTCTCTATTCTAGAGAGAAATGGAATAATAGGTTATAGATTAATTTGGGTAAATTGCATATTTACCTTAGGTTTCCTTATAATTACATATAGGTCTACACTTTCCCATTCTATTTCTTTTTTCTATTCATCCAGGTTTAGGGATATCACAGTTATCAAGTAGATGATGAAATCAAGGGCAAGATGGCGAACTACATGATCATTGGATGTAAGACCATTGATGGATACGTTGTTCTTAATGCTCTGACCACATGCTCCAACACAAATACATCAAAAGCATTCAATCATGGTACAGATATCGATTCGGTTTTGGAATATATAGACACGATATATGGATGTATATCAGGAAGTTCAAAATTTTCAGTCCGAAATTTCAACCGTGTTTACACATTTCCTATTTTTGTCAAACTGACACAAGACGGACATTTAAAACCATGCCTTCCATTCTAAACCTCAAGAGAGTGAACAATATTTCACATGCATGACTTTAAACACGCTCATGACAAATCTAATTTCAGTAAGATTGAAGTAAGTAACGTACGTATAATGAAACTAAGTCAAACATACATGGTAATTGTTAATGATAGTTATGAGCATGGAGAAAACTAGAGTTTAATGCAAGACTATCTAAGGATAAGCTAACATAAACAATAGTTTAGTAAATAGTCTAATGCATTGTCTCATAAAATCTGAGGAATGTTGAAGAAAAAGATACCTCTTCTACCATCTTGATAATATGTTCAATGTGTGTAGATACACGTGGTTCATCACTTGGAGGCAGGCATTGCAGAGTCTCCATATCATTTGTGAATTCTTGGGAAAACCTACCACTCAGACTCAATGGATCCACCCCCAATTCATTTGCGCTTTTGATTATCTACAAAACAGACCATTACTTAAAAAGGTAGATTTAACGCAAAGTGGTTAGTAAAAATACTATAGTATATTCAGAAGCTATTACAGAAATCGATATTATGAAAGAGAAACCAAAAATTGATATTGGGAAAAAGATGACAGAAAAAAGAGTGATTCACTATTAACTTTAAATCTAATGCTTCATCCAAACACAATTTTATTACATGCTTTCTGAAAATGTTAAGGATATAGTGAACTGAAACATCTTTATAAAACAATCCCCACTCCATTCAATAGGCAATATATCATGTGAAAATATTTTATATAGTACTTAAGTCATAGCTTGTTGACGTTCCTCACCTTATCATCAATATCAGTGAAATTGCGTACATACTTTACTTCATAACCCAAGTGTTTCAGATATCTGTTTCAACATCAATCAATTCAACCAAGTCAACCATCAGCATGCAAACTCAGTTTCTGTGCTTCAAACACCGGAAATACACACATGCACAGACAAGTATTATTTAATAACTAATAAGTAACAAAATTGGAAAAGAAATATCTCAGTTTCACCACGTTACTACTTATTGGCATTACATTGGCCTGATATGATGAGCTATGCGGCAATCAGAGATGAAGCATATTGAGTTCAAGTACGTGCACTCAACTATGTCACGGATAGAAAGACCACCCACTGACCATACAATATAAGTTCCGGGAAAATGTATCACATGGTTTTCTCTAACTACAAGTAGTTTGCTTCTTATTTGTTTTTGTTATAATCCTATTTCAGGTGTCAATTTGTAAGTGTGTTAAACTACATGCTCAAAAAGTAAGTGTAGCTCAGATGAACGTGTTCACTGAATTCCAGTTTTCAGTGTTTTGAATCGTACAATTCCAGCTAAATATCATAATCCAAACAACCCCTAAGAGATAATTTGAGAAATGTATTCATTTGTAATCCAAATAGCATCAAGTCCTTCATACTCTACATGTACAATACCTTGAACAGATGCTTCTCCTACAACTGCAATGCCACTCTTGAATCCATTCACTACTAGGGTCCGTTTCGTAGGACTTTTGGACAATTTTTGAACATATAACTTCTTTCCGGAAGCTATAATGGTTCAACAGTTCTACCAAACACTAACAGCTTTTTAGAAACATATAGTTTTTGAAACAGTAATTCCTTTATATTTTCAGAAGCCAGGTTATAACAGTTTTTAGCCAGAAGTTAGTTTCTACACTTGGGTTCAAAAACTAAAGCTTTGCCAAACAAACCCTACATCCATATGCATGGAGCCGAGGTCTTGTTAGATAGGCTCACCTTCCACTTTCTCAACAAATGAATCTCCATGATGTCCAATGAGTATATTGAAACGGGAATTCTCATCCATGTCATGCACAATGTTTTCTTTGTAAATCTTGCAGTGCTTGTACTTTAAGTTTATGGAACCTGGAATCCTGATTCTATGTGGAAGGCATTTGACAATGTAGGATCTTTGTTGGTCAAGAGAATTTCTCATTGAAATCCATATTTTGTTATAATATTTATGTGTTTGGTATTTCATGCGTCTATTGGATGGTTTTGAAAAGGTTGCCATTCGTTGGGCTTAGGGTTCTTCTCAATTCACTGATTTCCAATCAGCCCACATCATCAAACCTCAAATCCCCACATGTTTTGCGAGAATGTATTCCATTGCACTGCTTGTGTTCTGATAGAAAAAATTTGCTCCTTTTGTCCAGCAATCCTTACTAAAACTCACACGTTTAACGAACCCAATTCCAAAAGAAAAACAAGGAAAAAATCGCATCAATCCGATCTCGAAAACAACGAGGTAGAGAGAAGAGAATCAACAACGATCCAAACCTGTAGAGGACATCGAAGGTGATATAGGCCCGGGCATGGCCGATGTGGCTGAAATCGTAGGGCGTGACGCCGCATACGTACATGCCCACCTTCCCCGGCACCAACGTCTTGAACACTTCCTTCTGCTTTGTCATCGTGTTGTAGATCATGAACTCCGCCTTCGACGCCGCCATGTTTGTTGAAAACCCTCTCCTGGAAACTTCCAAATTTGGACGATAGGATTGTCGAATTCCAGCACAAGAAGAAGAAGAAGGAGGAGGAGGAGGAGGAAAATTACGGGAAGCGGTCGTGCAGGTTAGCCGGAGTTCGGCGGCGGTGGCGCCACTGTTGGTTTGGTCTGAGGCGTGGGATTTCTCCTCTCCCTCGCCTGTACTGTTGTCTGTTGGTACTTGTAGTGGTGAAAATTTGCATACGTACCCAGAAATAATGAAAATGAACGAAAAATCTAAATGGGGAATGATATGGTGAATACAGGACTTACTTTGGGTAATTAAAGTCCATTATTTTGTGAATAATGTAACTATCAAAATTTTATTCCAATCAATAGAAGAAGAAAGAAAACTAAACATAAAACAAGCGTTTCAATTGTGTTATGCCTTCTAGCTCATGAATGCAAAAACTTGATAGACAGAATTCAAATGCTAAAGGTTAATTTCCCTTCTTTTTTTTCTATGTTAGTACTTGATTTAGAAGAATCAAGTAAAACAGTAGCAGAACAATAGCATTAATGCATCCTAAACTGTTCATAGCTCTATTGGTAAGAGGCTACGGATGTATGACTTTAGTCCCATATTTGAATTCTATAAAAATAGAAATTGGATGTTAAAATAAGGAAAACAATAAACAGATGATCTCCATTTTATTTAATATAATAAACACAAGATCTCCATATATTCTCCGGTTTTATTATGTCATGGAGCTAATGAGGGAAATAATTAACAATCCAATCATTCTTCAGCATAAAAAGCTCATAACTAAATACACACATTTCCTGGACTAAAACCACAAAACTCCTTTCTCTTTTCCGGCCGCCCTCTGTTCCCTCCCAAAGCTCATTTCTTTCGTCCTCCTCCGGATCAAAACCCCACCAAAACCCTCGCCTCCACCACCACCACCACCGCCGCCGGAGAATGGGGGCGGCACATAGGTGGGGAGCCAACGCGGTGATGCAGGTGACGAAGTCCAATTTCCCACGCGCGCTCGAGCAGATCAGGGGCCACATCCGGGAGTCCGACTACATAGCCGTCTCCTCCCAGAAGACGGGGGTCGGGAGTCGCCCGTGGCACCGCGTGCTCCCCATCGATACCCCACACTCCGCCTATCTCAAGTGCAAGCTCGCAGCCGAGACCTACGAGCTCTTCCAGCTCGCCGTCTGCCCCTTCCGGATCGAGGAGGGGTCCAAGGTCGTCGCTTTCCCGTATGTATGAGTACTACCCATTCCAAACTTAAAGTTGCCTTCTTTTTTCGATCAATGCTTTTGTTTTCCTGTTTTTTATAACTAAAGGGGAAGAAGATAGCTTTTTTCTGCTGCAAGTTTTGATTTTGTTTGAAAAGGATCACTTTTGCTCTGTCCCAATTTTTAGTTTTTTTGGTTCTGTTTGTTCGTTTGTTTTTTTCTCATTGAAGGAGAGAGATTTTTTTTTTATGTGTGTTATGAACAAGTGGAATTAGAGTGGTTTGTGTTTATTCGTCCAGTTGTTTTGTGATTGATGAGGTGGTTGATGAATTGATTATGTTACAGGTACAACTTCCATTTGTTCCCTAGGGATGAGCTGAACATTGGCGTGCCTTCATTTAGTTTCTCATGCCAGGCATCGGTTTTGACATCCATGGCTCAAAAAGGGTTTGATTTTAATGCTTGCATGTATGATGGTAAGATATAAATTGTTGGTACTAAAGATCAACTGTAGTTCTAGTTTACCCTGTGACTTGATTGCTTGTTCTATAAATGTTAATTGTTCTGGAATGTTGTTGTGCGAAATGGTGATTTGTCGTGTAGGTATATCGTATCTGTCTCGAGTGCAAGAATCCAAAGTGAAAGATAGGTGTTCTGTGCCCAGAATATGTCAAGAGGTGTATTCTCCAAGTTTCTCAGCCGCTGATAAGATTTTCATGGATAGAATTAAATCAAAGGTGCAGCATTGGAAGAATGTTTGCAAAGGACCTAGTAAAACTGGTGAAAGTATGTGCTAGACCAATGTTGATCATGTGATGTTCTGTCAGGCATTTTACTTACTGAGATTTGTTTCTACTGTTTTTTTCTTCCTAGATGCCCTGCTGACGTCCTTGAGAAAACTTATATTAGGCAGTGAACTACATGGTTCAAGGCCATGCTTGAATATTGACATTTGTAGCAGTCGTCAAGTGCAGCTTGTCATGAAGGTATAAATTAAGTCTGTAAAATGTCTTACTGTTTGTTTTCTTGTTGCAGTGGTCTTGTATCAAGTTCTTCTAATCGTTAGGGGAGTGAATAGTGTTGTCTTATAGTTCATCATGTTCATGGCCTTTCAAAGTGACACAAGCTGTTTCTTTTTATTTTATTGCAGGCATTGAATCAAGCCTTTGATGACATTGTTCCTATAGTTATTCCAAATAAGGACGGGGAACCTAGGGCAGTTCGGGTTGTCTTGACAAACTCAGACGAAGAGAAAAATCTTCTTATAGTAAGGCTCCTATATTCTTCTTCTTGTTTTTAAAGGTTTTCCCCCTTTTGTCAGAAGCCTTACTTGTCCTGTTTTTTTTTTCAATATAGACTGAGGTTCAACATCAAGAAGTGGAGCATGATATTAAAATTCGTGGATTTCGAGAGATCATAGATTTGATGTCCTGTTCCCATAAACCAATAATTGCTTATGATTGTCTTAATGGTGATTGTCGTGTTTCTCTACTGCTTTAACATCTTGGCTGTCAGTTATTTCTTCTAACATTATCTTGGTGTTCTTGCAGAGTTTGCTTACATCCACTCAAAGTTTCTTGCTCCATTGCCTCCTAGTTTGCCTGAATTTATGTGTTCCTTAAGACTGGTTTTTCAGGACATAGTTGATATTGACCATTTGTTAAAAGAAATTGGTCCATTAAGAAAGGCAAGAAATTTACCAGCTGCTATTTCTTACTTAAGGAGACAGTTCTTTGCGCCTATAGACATGGAAATACCTCAAGGTAAGTCTCTCTCTCTCAGTGATTCGTTGGTTTATACTAGTTGTTTTCTTTCTCTCTTTGCAAATTTTTTTTAAAATAATGCTACCAAAAGAGAAAATTGAAGACATGCTGACCATCAAAGGCAACACACACTGCTACACATATCTATGTAACAAATGCAGATCCTGTCGTATCTGATGCATTCACAGGTGCAAAGTTCAGTTTCATACCAGTTCTTTGTAGATCATTGGTCTTTGTCCAGTCAAATGTTTTGGATGTTACTTCGTGAGTCAGAGGTCCATTTCAAGCTTTCAAGTTTCAAAGCTTGATCTTATCATTTACTTCTTTAAGCATTAACCAACCAAAAGTACTCAATTGAGAAAAAAGTTCATCCCCCTGTTAAGACAACTGATTTATTGTTGGTCTTGCTGTATTTATGTGATTAGGAATTCGAAACAGCAGCTTTTCTTCTTTGCATACCCTTATTTTCTCTACCATTTTGAACTTCCAGATGATGAGATCCTACGCAAGAACCATGGACATAATGTCCTGAGGGTGATACATGTTTTTGCTAAACTTTGTTCTATACTAAATATTACTCCTTCCCGTTGTTCTGATGCTGGTCAGCATATGTCATTGGTTGAAGACTACTCGAACATCTTCAGTCCCTGTTGCACTGGCCTTCAAGAACAAGAGAATGAGGATGGTGAATTTTGGATGGATGATGCAAGAAAAGTTACAACTAGTAACTTCATTTTCCTTTGGGGATTTAGGGAGGGAACATCTGCTGGTGCACTCAAGGCTCTTCTGCATGGAACACATGGTGCACTCTCAGAAGATTTTGACTTGAGATTGATTGACAGGAGCTGTGCTGTAGTGATTTTTTGCAGACCATGGTCTGCAAAGTCTCTACTACAAGACATGGAAACAGGAAATATCCGTAGTGTTCTAATGGACTTGATGTCTGATGGGCTAAAAGCAGCTGGGTATGACTCCTATAAGAGGGTTTGTGGATCTGGACTTTGGCACGCAAATTTAGCAGATTCTTTAGACAAGTCTATGTTGGATTCTGCTTACGATCCTTTGATGGATGTAGAGAAAGATCCTTTGGAAATGTACTGGCCAAATGATTCAAAATTGTTTATGAATGATCTATTCTGAGCCTATGGGAGTTAATTTAAGGTATAAGCAGAAGCTTATGGCCATTTCTCTAAGATGATGCTGACTGATAGAAGTCCACAGAGAAAATGCTATGCACTGCTAGCAGTGCAAAATCTAAGTCTGAATTGTGCCACATAGCTGCTAGATTGCTTGCGGTAGGGATCCAGGTTATGCAGATGCTATATGGTGAGCCATGGGCAGGCACTATTGCAGACTTGCAGGGTCTTGAAATGTCAGGAAATGTCTTGCTGGAAGGACCCTATTTTGGAATAATATATAGCTCATTCTCTCGTGGAGAACAATTATCTGGGATGCTTTGGGCACACATTGAAAACCTTCCATCTTGTGACAGAGCTTCTGCTTCTTAGACAGTTGTGGTCACCCTCCTGGCCCTTCCCTCGTAATAACTTATTCAATTGGTGCAAATACATGTTTCAGAGGTTGATAATTCTTAACTACATCGGGACAAAGGAGAGTTGCAGATCTCTCAATTGAAGAAGTTGTACGAGTATCTACAGATCCTAAGTTATCGACAAGCTCACCAAATACTATAGTAGGGACGGCATGCTTTGCAAGATGCCAATCCATTCGACTGATCGAGCTTAAGAATTTGCCTTCTTTCATGTTCTAGTTCCCATGTTTCTTAACACAGCCCACACTCGATGTATCTTTCGGTTTATGCTCCTCATGTTGGTGTTTAAACAAGGATTATGCTTGTTTGGTCTCATGCAGTAATATTTTTCTTATAATTTGAACTTGTATATGTAGGAAATTTACATCAAGATATTTAATTTTGATAACGACAAATTTAAACTAATGTGATTATTTGAGAAATATTTTTAGTTCGTATATTTAGAAGTAAATTTCAAGGAAGATTTCACCAAAAAGATACATGAAAAATGGTGTTATGAATGAAAAACTTATGGAGAAAGCTTCAAGAATACAAGGAGAAATCAAGAGTCAGAAAATTTTATTGAACATTGTGTAAAAAGTTTTGATGTAAATTTTATTTTCTTGTTGTACTTTTAGGATGTATGTAATGATCTTCCAATAACTTTAAAACTCTAGGAAGTTAGGAATACTTTTGAACTCAAGTAGAAAATTTTAGAAAAATCATAAATATTGATTCAAGGTCATTTTCGACATATCGAACATGATTGATATATTGAAATTGAAGCAAATTAAAAATTTCATAACAAGAGATCAAAAAGGACACGTTGAAAATTATTGGTCTACTGAATGGTATGATCGTTATAGTTTTTCGGTCGATCGAATTATTTAAGCATACTAAATTAGTTACCGTTAAACAAAAAAATATAAACGTTAGACATTAACTTCATTCAATATCTTTTTATAAATAGAATCTCTCTTAACATAGAAAACATAGACAAGTAAAAGTCCTAAACTCATACATTGTTTAGAAGTGATTCCAAGTCTTTCCCGACCTTTTGCCATAACAAAGAAAGTTAGGGAGCCTTACTTCTTGAAATTCCACCTTACTTAACATTATTAGGAGATCAATAGCATGCTTGGAGTTGTAAAGAAAAATGATTCATTGTAGAGCACCAAGGGATTACTGCTTTCTTGGATAGTGGAGAGCATCATCGTTAGTTTGTGTGGAGTTTGACGAAAAATTTGTCAAGACAAGTAAATTTTAAGATTAAGGAAACCCTAAAAGATTCTCAAGAAATAGACTAAACTAAAATTGTCGAACTACTATAAATTTATTAAGTTTATCTCATTATCTCTATCTCCTTTACTTAACAACTCAACTTACGACGTTTCTAATTGTTAAATCTAATTTGATCTACACTTTAAGTTCATTTAATAAGTAAATTTAAATTAAATTCTCTATTCACCTTTCCTCCAACAGTATAAACACATAGTAACTTTCACGGATGTGTGCATTGCAAGTGCTTGATTTACAATTGAAAACTACCAAATAAGGGTGCAAATACCAGAACTTAGAAATTATAAAAAACAGTGGTCTGTTGCTAATTAGGAAGATATTGCAATGTAGAATGAAATCTACATTCAGGTACCATATATTAATCAACTATTGTATAAAGGACATCAATTTTTTATGGATATCTTTCTTCAATTAAGCCTTGTCCATATCCCAAGTAAATTTTGTACTTTATTGCTCACTAGTGCTTCCGTAAAGTAAACAATTAGGACAAACATGGCACATCATGTCATCGACAGTCGAACGACACTTGAGAAGTGATCCAACAGAAGTTGACGAAGACCTACAACTAGCACAAGGGGACATGCTAACCTTCCAACACCAGCTAAAATTAAAGAGAAGATGCTAAAAAACAGCAGTTTTTGCCATTGAAGAAGACATTATTAGCATGAACCAGTTACAACAGACAGCAATAAGATCATGGCAAAGTTTGTGGCAATCACTGTCACTAAAATTGATTTTGGGTTTACTCCACCCCATTCATAATTTTTATTCAACTTTTGTGTAGAATCTAACGGCAACCGCCAAGCCCATGATTGCCAAGGGAACCAGGAATTGTAGCAGCTTGATGATGAAGTCAGATGTCTTGTCCTGGTTGTAGTGTGGTTGTTTTGGTGGAGTATATTTGGTCCTGGAAGGGATTGTTGACACATCAATAGTCCCAACACAAAACTCATCTAACATAGCTCTTGCACTTGTGCTGTGACCAACATCCTCAAAGTCATCTGTTGCATCTTTTCCTGCAAGAGAAACAAAAGGGAGCAGATACTGTGGTTCATAAGCATTAGATATCTTAATTCGAGATATCAATACTTCCTCAGTCAAAGGAGATGTAACTCAAACTTGAGAAGTGTATTTCAATGGTGTTCAAGTTTGAGTTGCATGATTGGAGTTCAATCACAATGGTGAGTATAGGTTTCAATCAAGAAAGATTT
This sequence comes from Posidonia australis, assembly GCA_024699735.1. NCBI lineage: Eukaryota > Viridiplantae > Streptophyta > Magnoliopsida > Alismatales > Posidoniaceae > Posidonia > Posidonia australis. The sequence continues at coordinate 21,154 of JAMKQA010005080.1, read as the reverse complement.
ACCTGTCGCTGATAACAACACCTCATCTCCCCCAGGGTGGTCTTCCAAGAATTTTGTAACATCATAAACCTAGAAGAAATGGAAGTTGAGAGTATGAACAAAGAAAATATTGGGACAGGAAAAACAAAAAGATCAAATGGAAAGAAAGGCAAGACTGCAACACTAGTCAGAATTACGGAGTATGAATGAACATCTATTAATCTTGATAAAAATTATTTTATTGTTATAGATATGCAATGCAATATTTCATCTTGTTTGCCATGAAATCAACATTTGCAGAAAACTTCGGCAGTTGTCTGCCTGGCAACAGAAGAGACATTGCCAATATTGTTTCTAATAAACTGCTGTAGGAGAAAATTTCAGCAACCTACACTGAGCCATGCAACTCAAAAGCGACAAAAAAAATGCAAATGATAATTGTGGTGGTAGTATATAAATCAAAGGCTGAACGATGCATGAATATATCTTATTAAAAAAGTTTAGTGTCAAATGACAGATATACAGATAACAGAGAAATCTGCTCAGTACAGAATGGATATATGGCTTAGCATACAATATGACATGTATTGTATAAATCTAACTTTTTGCTAGACACACTAGAAATTTGACCAGCGAACACAAATGTTCTACCGAAAAATGTTCACAAGATCTTACATGTCGCCTAACCTGCCTGATTCTGACTAAACAAGTACTCAGCTTGCTATTGTAACGACAGAAAATTGTTCTTTACTTTAAATTTCAGCAAGCCAGCAGGATTCAAAGAAATGTTAGAAATCAATTTAGTTGCAACTACAAGGCTGCCAATCTTCAGCTCTTCAAAACACTGTTATTATTTGTTTGTTTTGACTGCTCAATCAAACAACCAAAGCATTCCAAGCATCAACCTACTTCGAAAGTATTGATTTCCAGTGGGGAAAAAACTCAACAGCTAATATGAACATTTACACAGGGAAATTAAGTTGAAACTCAAGATATAACTTCAAAACTCATATGATACTTAATACCCAACAGCTACTCATGGTCTCTATTTTTCAAATCCCTCTCCCAACTTTATTAGTGGGTATTTTGAAAGTTGGGCTTTTGAATTCACACTACAACATATGATCACTTGTCCAGAACAGATTAAAAAAAGTGTTGTAATGCATTATAACATATAGACAATTGACAACAGATCCATATTGTTTGGACATGTCTCGGATCCAGTGCTGAACACTTTAGCTCCTGCAGTCCTGATGAATCTACAGTAATTGTAGGCTAGGCCGTACTTTAGTCCAGGCACCCCATAGTCTTTAAACTAAACAAAAGTTCCGATGGGTGCTGAATAACATGTGCTAATAATGTTTTACAGGAATCACTTTAAAAATGTTCTTCTAAAATCCGCTACCAAACTCTGGGTAAGAGGACGAGAGGAGATGACCAAATAGCAGATATGGATGAGGGAAAGAGGTAGGAGCTTGTATGCATACTATTCATAGAACTAGTGAGTTCTCTACAGTATACATTGGATTTCGGCCAGTCTCAACCTAACAAAGCAAAACCTAGTGCACTTCTTATGATCTACATGTGCTTGTATACATGAAGACCAATACTGCATATCTGCATCTGATTAAGCGATTTCCAATAAACATCCACTCAAAAAAGCTTACACCAAACAACAAGAAAGACCCAGATATTTCCAGATCTAATAAAAGAGCAACACTACCCTACTCATCCACAGGCACCAAAATCACATCAAACAAACACAAAATCTAAACTCTACACTACATACCACCAAAAGATCAAATTTTGCAAGTGACGGAAAAAACGAACAACATCAAAATCACATCTTTACGCACCCAACTACCAAACCTTCCACCAAATCACCCCGAAAGATCCAATTTTGCGACTCGAACACACATTCCCACGACGACCCAAGACGAGAAAAAATGCAAGAAAAACAAAAAGGATGAGACCAACATCAGCACTCATCAATGATCGAACCATGATTATTACCTTGCCATCGATGATGATCCAGCAATCCTTCGCCGTGCTGTGGGCCGACACCTCTTGCAGAGTGAACACCTTTCCTCCACCTCCACCCATCTCTCTCTCTCTCTCTCTCTGTTGTTACGAAAGGGGAAGCAGCAGAACAAGCGTTCGATCGAGACGAAACTTGGCCACTTTTTGGGTGTCTATATATATGGAGAGGTAGGTAGGTGGTGGTGGAAGAATGGGTGGTGAAATTAAGCGAGTTCGATAAGACCAAAGGACAGGTGGTAGGTGGCTGTGGGTGTGGGTGTGGTTTTGGGTCAAGCCAATTTGTGGTAGTTGGGTTGGTTGGTGAACCTTTTTACATGATATTTTTCTAGTCAAAGACACCAAATCTGGCGGCTTGACGTGATGAGTTCATGTAACTACTACATTGAAACAGCTTGGCTGTGACTTCTCAGTACAGCTCCAAGTGTCTAAAGTGTAAGTTATTTTAATAGCAATTCATTTCTTTATGTACTCATCCTAAATTTTCAAACTATCTAATATAAAACTAAACATGTTGAAGCATCTCAGCATGTCTCCTGACATTGCAAAGGATGCCCAAATACAATGTGAGAGTATTGTCATTGATGGTGTTACTCTTTGAAGATACATGTTGGCATTTATATGGGATCTTTGTTTGGAATAAGTTTTGTATACATAGATACCTTTGTACAATCGTACATAATTCATCTCAAAATCTTAGATGTTGGGTTTCAAGGTTGAGATGAATTGTGTATATGATTGTGTCTATACAAACCGGACTCCTTTTTGTTTTGCTCCTGTTTCAAATCTTAAATTGCCAAAGCACTGTAGGTCCTTGTTTAAGCAAGGTTGGGAATGTACCTTTTCCAATAGTGAATGGCATAGATGTTTGGATTGTTTCCCTTAATCTTTAGAATTTGGAAGCATTGTTCATAGTCAACTACTTACAAAACCTTTTGTCATAATTGTGGAGTGTTTTTATTTTCTTCTAGGGAACAAATCATACACTACATGTTTCGGTTCCAGAGGACACCAATCATATCATAGATTACTTCTCAAGTCCTCTGTTAGGTGAGGAGGTGAGGGTATGGCCAATAAAAGATATAAATCCCATTAGGTTGTGTGGAGAACACTGTATACATATAATGGTAATTTAACAGTGGTAGAGTCAGACCAGCCCACTGGATTTTGGATCTGTTAGCTTTGAAGAGTCGCTTGGTTTTGACAGTTCCACACAAATTTAAATACAATACATGACTGCAGAGCAGACTGATGAGAAATCTTGAATACCATCCACCAAATAGACAACTCCATTTATATAAGACATGGTATGTCAGAATAGAGAAGGAAAGTTTTACCCTGACCAAAGTGATTGATTAGCTATAGACACAAGCCACACATTTGTAGGCAAGAGACTTGATTCCTATATTAATTTAGTTTATATTTGTGTAGTCAATTGATAATTGAGGGCAACCTCCAACTTACGTTGTGAGAGCAAGTAAAATCTAAAGATTGAATTTATAGGGATGGATCACAACGGAATTTTTCTTTCTTTCTTTTTTTTCCCTTCAGTTTTTAGTTATTTCTTATTTTCCAGATTTTTCTGTTAATTTTTTTACATATTTTTTCAATAATTTCCGTTATTTATTCATTACTTTTTGTTTTTATTTATTTCATGTCGGGACCACAACCCATGACGGTCCGAACTCTGTGCAAAATTTACCTGAAATTATAAAGTCAAAGCTATTTTATTGCACCTTATGCCGACCTGCCCAAGAAAGGAATAGTCTAAAGATACAATAATTAGATGCACATTCGCCAAAATTGTATGTCTTAACATTGGCGAGCAAGTAGCGACATTAAAATTTATACAAGCCCTTCTACAGGAATCTAAACTACTACCATATCACACAACAATCTAAAATAATAGGCAAAAGCAGCACACAACAAAGATGATAATCAAAGGAAGCCACGTAATCAAATTCCATCTAGTGACTGCACAACTACCAGATATTGAGAGACGGTCAGAAATAGATCGACAAGGCCACACATACAGAAATGAAAGTTTCATATGTTCACAACATTGTAGCCCTTTTTTTTTTTTTTGAAAGATGATCATAAAACAATTGTGAAGTGGCACTTCAAAACCATTTTTGCAGAACCCTATGGTCGATGCACGAGCAGTGGATCCAACACTTCCAACTGAAAAAGAATCCAGATGAGAAGGTAAAACAAATCAATAGGATGATAGGAAAAAGGCATTCCGGTTACACTTCTAAGCTTTCAAATTCCATAATAAAAAAAATACAAATTTGCATCATTATTATATAGAATTTTTGTCAACTTCAGTAATTTATTTACACATTTTCTAAGAATAATAACGATAACTTGTGCTGCAATTGCAATGGAGAAGATAATTACAGAAAACCTTTATATTTTTATATGAGGTATGTTACATTTAATTACAAGATATGGATGGCGGTGAATAAAATGCATTTAATGGCATTTTGTGAAGTATATGTATGGTCGTATACTCACCCTTCCCAGCCCCTGGTCCCCTGAAATATTATCAATTATAAGTTTTTCTTTATAAAAAGGAGACCATATGGCATCTTTACTTTTGATCAGTTACTCCGCGTAAAACATGGGAGACAAAACCACTGGTCGATGTTCAGTAGCCCTAGAGTCAATAGTTAAGCAAATGCATCAGCTTGCCGTTTAGTCAACTGTGCATATATGCCATCCTTGGAAACAAGGTCCGGGTGACTTCCCATCTGTGTGTGCAAGAAAAGAAATGTTATTTGTCACAGACATATTTTTTCTAATGTTTTATACTAGGTTCAATGCACTTCTGATGGTATATGCCGCAATAGAACCATAAACAATTTTTCCTATTTCAGATGGTAAATGATTAAAAAATCATCTTCACCTAGCAGGAATTCAAGATCATATTTAAGCCTACATATACAAAGAAAGTAGGATAAATGGGATTATAGGTGTGCCATCTTCTAATTCTATACTCTCAATTCACACTTCTCAGGTTATTTACATAAGAAATATTTAGAAACATTAATATTAACAACTGGAATTTACTAAAATTTGGAGATTTGGATCAAGAGGGTTATGACAATCATAATATAAAGAAATTCAACTACATATTCTTTATTATATGTTAATTCAATGCATAAGTTTTTTTTAAAACCTAATGTCAATTTTTTTGTGCAAACGGCAATGTTGGTAATATTTGTGCATACAGCCCCATGGCCCTGATGTTATTGTTTACTACATAGTTGCCCCTCAGAATGACTTTGCCCAACTAATTTGTTTTAGATTTTACATGTTCAATGGAACCAGTTGGCTAGTTTTGTTTTAAGTTTGAACTACTCAGTTGATACAGGGCCAAAACTTTTATGAAAAATAAAAAGTATTTGTGTAATGACATGTTTGTATTAGCAGATAATTTCCCTGTAAAAAGAAAGGAAGAGAAAATATATACTTGAACAATATTTTATCAAAAAAGGACTTGACAATTGCAGTGGCGGCAATGCAAGGATAGAATCAAATTGTATGTACCTACTGCTATGATGGCTTTCCTTTGGAGTTCTGGTTCATAATCACTGACTAAAGCCAAGTACAACATATACTAATGACCCTAACCTACAGGATAGAATACAACATACCTCAACTATTCTACCACCATCCATTACTATTATCCTGTCGGCAGCTCTAATTGTTGATAGCCTGCCAAACAAAGGGGGACATCGTGTTATATCCAATACTAGTGATTTCTTCAAAATTCGGAATCAATATGACATGACAGGTAAATGAAAAATGAATCACCTGTGGGCAATGACAATGACAGTTCTCCTTGTCTTGGATCCACTTTGAACAGCACGCATTACTCCCTGAAAAATATGAAAATAAAATCTCAAAACAACTACCTTGGACTGACCAACAGCTTTGTGACCTAGAAATTCCTGGTTCTGATTAGCACTTAGCATGCTGTGTACCTTAACATAGTGTTCACTCTCTGCATCAAGTGCGCTAGTGGCTTCATCCATAATTAAAATAGTGGGATCTCTAATGATAGCTCTGGCTATCGCAATGCGCTGCTTTTGACCTCCACTGAGTAGTGCATCATCAACAAGAGTATGATAACCATTGGGAAGTGACATGATGAAGTCATGTGCAAATGCCTGTTTTGCTGCCCATTGCACATCTTCGTCGTCAATTCCCCTGGTGCACCCATATCTTATATTTGAGTTTACATCCATACGAAATAGGCGTGGTTCCTGCTAAAATTGAACAGATCAAATGGGTCTTACATCTAAAATACAAGAGTATGTTAAGATTGAGTCCATAAAGCTTACCTGTCCTACATATCCAACCTTTTCTCTCAGCCATTTTATATTCAGCTCCTCAATAGAGCATCCGTCAATTAATATCTATATAAAAAACAACAACAAATTCATTCAAAAAGTCAAAGAAAAACCTGGTTCCTTGTTCATTATTTTCTTTTAGTATTGTTGAAATGTGGACATCTAGGTTAAAATCAATTGACAATAAGTAGAGAAATCCATCTATATGTAATTACAAATTCAATCCTAACTTTTTCCAATGTGAGATTATTCCAATACTTCCACTCACTTGTGATTTCTTTTATATATTCTACAAGTGTTTCTTTTGAACATAGGTAGATATGTATGAACTTCGATTTATTTACACTTCTTTCGACACTTCTTTCGATACCATATTGAAATATGAACATCCAATTCAAAACTAATTAGTAATGAGTAGAGAGATTCATTTATATATAACTACAAGTCTAATTCTTATTTTTTCCAATATAGAACTATTCCGACAAGTACATCTACTATAACCAAAAGGACAAAAAGAAAAGAGTAAAGGCCTCTTGGAGAGGAGGCTAAACTCAAATCAAATGCCCCTATATTGGCATAGAACACCAAAATAATGGCCATGGCAAACAAAAGAATAGAAAAAGAGTGTTCTTGACTAAGTTTAAAAACTCAAATAAATACAAGTTGCATTGTAAAACCACCTTATAACAAATTCATTCAAAAAGTCAGAAAAATCTGGTTCCTTGTTCATTATTTTCTTTTCGTATTGTTGAAATATGGATATCTAATTTAAAATCAATTGACAACAAATAGAGAAATTTATCTATATGTAACCACAAGTTCAATCCTAAATTTTTCCAATGTGGGATTATTCCAACACTCCCACTCACTTGTGACCTCTTTTATATATTATACAAGTGTTTCTTTTGAATACAGGTAGATATGTATGAACTTCAATCCGTTTACACCTCTTTTGACTCTGATACCATGTTGAAATATAAACATCTAACTCAAAACTAATTAGTAATGAGTAGAGAGATTTATCTATATATAACTACAAGTCTAATTCTCATTTTTTCCGATATAGAACTATTCCAAACTACTGTAACCAAAAGGACAAAGAGAAAAGAGTAAAGGCCTCTTGGAAAGGAGGCTAAACTCAAATGAAATGCCCCTATATTGGCATAGAACACCAAAATAATGGTCATGGCAAGCAAAATAATAGAAAAAGAGTATTCTTGACTAAGTTTAAAAACTCAAATAAGTACAAGTTGCACTGTACAACCACCTTATAACAATTTCATAGTTACCATTATAAAAATATGATAAACCATAAAAAATATATATAAGCATTATATATATTATGCCTACTAGAAGTACTGCAGTAGATATATTCAAATTCCTCATTTGTTTTTGTTTGAAGAGAAAAGACAATTGAATAGTCTCTTGGCCACATAGCCTAACCAAATGGTGACAAATTGTATATCAGTTGATTCTCAATTTCCTCATGCTCTAGTAGAAGTGTCACTTACATGTCATAGACCTAACAATGTACTCAAATGGCCTGTTAACAAACCTATCCCATTGAACATTTCTTATTTTCATCATCCATCTCAAATATAAATTACTATCAGTTGGTTTTTAATCTAGACCATATGAGCCCTTGAAACAAGACAAACTCAAAAAAAGATATTGATTCTTATAGAGAAAAATGCTATTGTGAGTTGCACATATATTTTTTGTATGAACATGTATGTGGCATATGCATATGCAAATTTTAATAGCCATATATACCTATACTATTTTTCACAACATAAATAGCTCCAATTCTAGATAATCCTGAATTCATTACTCACCTTTAAAGGAGTGATGAAGCAACTAAAGAGTATTAAATAATAATGGTAGTTGAATATGAAGAAGTTTAGGATTTATTTTTTTTCGAAAACCGAGAATCCTTCCCCCACCAAGGTGGACAACCAAGCAAAGGTGAAGGGTAAACTTGGGATTGACGACAATAGCCCGCACCCACTGTCAACCATGTAAGTCTAGGCAAACACCCATGCGTGAAATAAAAATCCTAATTCGACAGCAAGAGGATTCGAACTTGGGACCCCAAGGTGAAAAGTACCCCAAGTGGCTAACTAAGCTACCTTAGTTGGCTAGAAGTTTAGGAAGTTTTAATCTTTAAAATAGTGTCCTTGGTAGTTTAATTAGAAGATTGGGAAATTCATATCAATTCAGATATCATTTGATTGTAAACTACTAAACATAGATTTGAAAACTCAAGGCCAAGAGGCCCAGAACCTATATGATGGGAAAAAGAAGTACAACATAAAACATATTTAAAATTCAAAAAACATCACAACCTAAATCATTGCGGACAATTAAATAGGAAGTGGGAGGCATCTAAGCCTTATAGTATTGACATAATTTATTCATTGAGCTCTCAATTATCACTTAAGTTTCATGTAGAGAAAGTCCCCTTAGGTCTTTTAAGATTATTGGACACAACTTGTCCTATGAGCTCACACTAACCCCTCCATCATTTAGAGCAAATCTTCTAGCTTATACTAGGTGATTTAGAATCATGTAATAAATGTTCTAATACTTATTGTGTTTAAGTCTCAAAGAAGCAAAAGACTATAAAACTCACCTGTCCACCAGTTGGTTTGTATAAACCAAGAAGGAGATTAACCAGTGTACTTTTTCCACTTCCACTAAGGCCAACCTAGATAAGCAAAACTTGACCAGTTATAAATTTATAGCAACAGTAGTAAAAGGGATAAGATTTACTTACAACTGCCAGGACTTCACCAGAAAATACTGTCAAGTTCACATGCTGTAAAGCTTGCAACTGTTCAATGTTCAGATATTGCCATCAATTAGAGCAGTACAACTTGCTGGTTCAAAAGATACAGAAAAAAGAAATATTTCTTCAATGATTGTAACAACAAATTCAAGGTTTTTGATCAATAGAAACCTTTATCAGTAATCTGTAAGACATGAGCATGAAATGATCTGTTCGGTGCTAGAAAATTTACAGAAAATTTTTGAGTTGTGATCTCAGCTCCTTTGAAAAGACATCCACATGCTATATGAACATGTTTTACCAGCAACTATAAACAATAACCACTGCAAAATATGAAATTATGCCCTACCCTTTGACCTCTATGTCTCTTATGGGGATCGGCTTCTTTTATACTCCCTCACATAGTGCCATTTGGGCACGCCCCCCTACACTTATCACTCAGCTACGTTAAGCTCTTGCATCAATAATGGACATGCATAATGTATCGTAATTTTTGATATACACGTGCATAACATTTATATCAAGGTTTATATTTATGGAAGCACACAATAAGAGATGTTCACATAACTTTTGAACACTCACAGATCCCTCTGTAATCTGGATATATACAGTATCAATCTTACCATACGTAGCTAAGATACAAGTCGAATGGATAAGAATGCAATATTCATGGCATTGAATGAATATATTCTATTTGTTGACATTAAGAAGCATTTTAAACAAAAATCTAGATACTTGCATAAGTATAATTATATTTTTGAAAGTTGGGCAGAAAGGTTTCATGTTCCTGACCCCACATAGTGGGATTAAGGCATGGTGGTTGCTGTCGTATGTTTTTGCAAGTTTGCATACATGCAAAATAAGCACAGAGATATAGCTAAACTACCTGCTATTATATACGACAAATAAATACCATATAAACTTTAAAGCAGCCGGTATATGTAGGAGATCATGAGGAAATAAAGTCATGGTCATAATTAAAAAATTGTTCATCAGAAACTGGAATAAGGGACCAAAAAGAATTACTTAACGTATAGAACAAATTATTTGATATATTAACTTACAGTTGTTCTTGTAGGATAGCTAAAAGATACATCAACAAACTCAATATGTCCTGCTAGCTTTTGCAGTTCCAAACCTAAGTAATATAGTAGAAATCACATTTAGCAAGAGTATAAGAACGAGAAACATATGATAGTCATACATGATCCAGAAATCTTCTATTGAAGTAAAAGGTGGGATTACCAACCATGCAGTCCAAATGAGAATGCATCCAAAGTTTGGCCAGGACCAACAGAAACAAACACTAGACAAAATAATGAAACTTCAAGAATAAACTTTGAATGATTCTCTTATAACAGAATGGGTCTCCAAGAAGGATAAACTTCCATAAGGACATTGCAATAATTTATTCAGTTAACTGATCCTATTTTGACTAAGACATCATACCAGATAAGGAAGTAGATAAAATGATGATAAATTGAATGTTGATCCCATATTAGAAACTTGATACAAAAGTTGGTTTAGGATAAATTAAATACGTGTGCTTCTGCCCAGTGAAGAATCAGGCAGGTTTTCTAACATTTATCTAATCATGAAAACTATATTTTCCAACTATCAGCCAACAGAAGATGCAAGGAGGTGCATCACTACAGGGGATCCACAGATGTAAACAATCAAAGATAAATTTAAACAAATATTAATTTAATAATTAATTAAAATAGAAGAATGATCCAGCCTAAATATAGAAGAATGGTGTGAAACTGTTCATCTCATTACTAACTAAAAGATCACAAAATAAAATTAATTTTTCTACGATGAGGGTGGGAAAATAACATGTAAAACTCATTCTGCATGACATTTAGAAACAGAGTTATAATACAAGATGCAAATTATTAGTACGCACTAGAGTTTTCACATTTGCAGGTGCATACCCTTTTTAAGGAATTGCGTGCTTGGTGATAGGTTCATTGTTTGAAAGACCTTTTCACTAGCCCCAATAGCCTGTAACAAAGATGACCAGTTGTCTGCCAGCCTCCATGTTGAATAAATCAACCATTCAGAGTAAAAAACAAATTTTGTGAGTTGCTCTGCAGAAATATGACCAGCCAATACAGATGCCCCTCCTATCAGAACAGCAGCAACCTATCAAAACAAATTGCACAAATAAAATTGAAAATGTGAAAGATATGCCAAAGACGTGAATGAAACTGCACATTTAACAATTTTCGATCATCAATAGGCAAGGTAGCACAAGCACACAGGATCAAATATTAATGCAAAAAAATATATCATAATGTTGTCATTGTAGATGCTGACTTAACAGTTCAGAACCTTTAGGAAAAATTAGCTCAGCCACTGGTAATTTTTTACGCTGACTGGCATCTCGAGTAATTTTATCAATGTTAATATAAAGTAGGAAATCATCAATATGACAGCATCTTTTAACAAGTGATGTTGCTGTTGAACCCAAAGTGAGGCATTAGTAAACAAAGAAATGTCTGAAGACATCAGTCAGAAAAAGACATCTTTCAGAATCTAGAAATTTTATATTTCATAACTAGCTTAGTAGCATGTCTAACTATTGGTTCCCATCACCCCAGGCTGTTGTTATCCAAAATCAAAGAAAAGAGCAAAATGATTCTTTTTTGTCAAACGACATGATTAATTGCCTTCCAATAATGTACTTATAAATACACATCATACTATCATAGACAACATAAAAAGGGCAATCCTGAGAAAAGCAAAGAAAATTAAATGGAAGTGAATGCAGAAAACATTAACATGCTCATAAGAATATTGAAATATGCCCATAGGCCCAGAATTCAGCAGCAGATACAGATGACTCTCGAAACATACTTTGAATTTCATAACCATTGTTACGATGAATGGTCCACACTCACTCATGTTGAGATGAGTGGCTCGTATTCATCAACTCAAGTCATGATACATAGGTATATGGACATCTGTTTAAGATCATTGCCTATACATGGGCATGTAATCCTAATTAGTGATGAAATCTAATTATCATTTTCTCATAACATGGTATTAAGAGCTAGGATTTTTTTCAAGAAGACTCACTTTCTTGCCCTCTTCACCACCACCAGCAACAGCCATCGACAGCCACATCAACAATAGCTGTCACCACTGGAGAGGTCTAATCAACCCGTTTGCTGGACTTCACATGGTCAGAATTTGCCTTCTTCACCGTTTTATGACATTTTAAGGGTTCGCCTTCCTCCTTTTCTAGTAGAGCTTCTCCTTCTTAGTCTCTCTTTGTGCTTTCCCAGGCATGCATTAAGGTCTTCTTTTCTGCCAAATCCATGTGTCGAAAATCATTCTTTTGTCCCTATTTAAACTTGTACATGCTGTGAGACGTGCTTTGAGTGTGGTGATACATCGCTTGATGTTGTGATCGTCTTTTATCGATCATTGTGATTGTGTCACATGATTAGATGGTGCCTTCCTCCCAGGACATGACTCTAGTTATGTCGTTCTCTTCTGGGTCCCATGTTTCTAGGAATCTTGGAATCAAGTCTAAGTTGACCACCCTAACTATGCCGATTAGAGTGTTTCATTCTCCTACCTAGTTACTTCTCAACGGAAGAACAAGCATCTCACTGAGTTTTTGCCACCTTCTACCATTGCCTCCTATGTTGATTGGGAGGTTAATGATGCTTTAGTTCGCACTTGGTTAGCGAATAGTCTTTTTAAGGCATGTCTGCTTGTGATTAGACATGACAAAACTATAAAGACTGCTTAGGATCATTTGGAGGAACTCTACTCCATAGGTGCCAAGACTTTATGGATCTATGTGATCTACTACGATCCTTTTGCTTCACCAACACAGGACAATACTCCGAAGGTCTCATATCAAAGGATTCAGTCATTGGGTGCAAAGCTTCTGCAACATCGCCCATTCTCTACTGATATTGTTACTCTGTAGAAACATTTTGAAGAGTTGTTGGTTGTTTGCTATCATCAGAACTTACTGGCTACTTATGAGAACACTTGTCAATAGATTTTGGGAGAATCATCCATTTTGACACTATCTAGCACTACTGCTCGGATCTCCATTATGACACATCTAATGGGTCATACTACCATTTCCAGCTTTAGAGACTTTTGCACATACTGCATCACATGAAGGCCATTGTGGTAGTCAAGGGAGAGGTAGTCAGGGAAGCCGTGGGAGTCATGGATCTAGTCCTCATCCTCCCTGCACTTATTGCGGTAAAGGCAGCCATCCTGTAGAACGTTACTACATGCAGTTTCCACACCTCAATCCTCCATTAACTACTCCGACAGCTTGTGTTGTTGAAGCTCATGTGCCTTCCACTTGTGCTCCTACTGATGTGTCCACTACTCCTACTGACTCTAACTTAATGTCATGGATTGCTGACCTTAAGGCTAGACTTGCCTCTCTAGCTCTAGCATCTGGTTTTTCATATTTTGCTACAACCTCTTCCTCAGGTAGTGCATTCTTGGTGTCTTATAACCCCAAGGATAAATAGTTGATTGATTCTAATACAAATCAATATATGATTAAGAACTCCTCTATTTTTACATCCTTAGTTAGACATACCTACATACCACCTGTTTCTATTGCAAATGGGTCAACTATCTTTATGTGTGGTTTCGAAGTTGTTACTATCCTTTCCAACCTTACCTTGAATATTGTTCTTTTTGTGTCTAATTTTCCATGCAATCTCGTTTCCATTAACGCCATTACCTACACTCTAAATTGTTTTGGCTTATTTGTTGCTACTTCATGTTATTTTCAAGACTTGCGTACGATGAAAAGGATTGCTACTAGGACTGAGCTTGGGAGCCTTTATTATTTGCATGACTTCCTCTCATCTTTTATTGCTGCAACTACAGGAGTCTCCTTTCGTCAGTGGCATCATAAACTTGGTCATCCTCTAGTCCACATTTTACAATAACTTCTACCTTCTTTTCACTCTACATTTCCCATTATAGAGTGTGAAGCTTGTTAGTTGAGCAAATATCATCATGTTTCTTTTCCAACCATCAATGAGAGATGTAATACCACTCCTTTACTTTCATCTATTCAAACATTTAAGGTCCCTCTTGTACTGCTTCTATGGGAGGGAAAAATTTGTATTATGTTTACTTTCATTGATGATTTTACGTGTTATACTTAGGTCTACCTCTTGAAAGCTAGATCTCATGTTTTTGATGTTTTCCAAACTTTTTATCATGAAATAAAAACTTAGTTTGGTGTTTCTATATGTCCACCTCCGTCTCTTCTTTTTGTGCTTCACAAGGTATTGTCCATCAAACCTCTTGTGTTAACATTTCTCGGTAAGATGGTGTGATAAAAAGAAAAAATTGCTATATCCTTAATATCACTCATACTTTATTGATTCATATGCGAGTTCTCAAATATTATTGGGGCCACGCTATTCTCACGGCATGCTATTTGATAATTTGCATGTCAACATCCATTCTTCAAGGGGAATCTCCCTTCTCTCTTTTATACCTAAAGGACACTCCATTTTCTCTTACTCCAGGTGTCTTGGGGTGCACTATCTTTGTTCATGTTTTGAGTCCTGACCATGATAAGCTAGCATATTGTGCGACGAAGTGTGTCTTTTTGGACTACTCTCCTACCCAAAGGATTATCATTACATCGACCCTATCACTCGATGTCAGTATGTTTCTGCTAATGTCATATTTTTTGAGTCTATTCCATAATTTTTACTAAGGAAGGTAGATCTCTTGATTTAAATGATGTTCCTGAGGCTCCTCCTCAGTTCGCTCTTAATGGACTTACTATCTCTATGGATGTTTTTCTACCTGTCACTTTTATTCCACCACCAACCCCTCCACCACCTTCATCCCCACCATCAGTCCAATTTCGTCGATATGGTCAAGTATTCACTCGTCGCCCACTAGTGCTGTTTTTTGTTTCACCTTCTACTTCAACTGCTTAAGATACAACCCTTAGGAGCCCCTCATCCTATGTAACAAGTCCTTCCTCACAGAAATAGTATATAGTTTTGCCCTTTGCATCTTATTGCTAGTACTATTTCTTGTGGCCATTTAAGCACTTCCAGTGACTAACTTAGTGGATCTCTTTCTTCTGTGAGTGTACTCTAGGAGTGCAAATGGATATGGTATGATCATAAAATATTTGTATATATAATTTGTATCCGTTTATGAGCAGACACACAGATATCCGTATCCGTTCAGGAGTGAATATGGATACGGATACAAACATATCTTTTGAAATTTCAACGAATAGGGATACGAATACGGATAATTTACAGATATCTGTATATATATGTATAGACAACTTTTTATATCTTAACACCTAATCATTAGATTAAAAATCTAAAGCACTAAATACGATTAAAACTATTTGAAATGCTTGTATATAAAAAAAACAAGTGATTTTGAAATTTCTAAGTACTAAATTTAACATGTATTTGCTATAACTTATTATAGCACATAAAGAACCATTAAATTTGTATACACATAGATCTATATGTTATGAGTTTTTAAATGATATGGATTTTGATGTGTACCTAATCTAGATGATTTATATTAAAATCCATGAAATACATTTTAATTTTAAAACTTATAACTTAGAAATCTAATTATTCTTGCTTTAAAATCGTTGAATTTATACATGAATAGATATGTATTTTAGGAGTTTTTAAATGATATAGATTTTAATGCGTATCTAATCCAGATAATTTAGATTAAGATTCATGGAGTACATTTGATTTTGTTAACTTATTTATTTAGTTTACAAGAAATTTACTTTGTCATTTATAATATTTTATTAACTTTAATTAACAAAATATGTTGCAAAATGTGATAATTTTTTATTAATCATTAATTAATTATACATCCATAATGGTAAAATATTAAGATTTAGATTCATAGCTTCATCTTTTTTTGGAAAAGATAAGTTTAACTTATCATTATCTTTAATTTATTTTTATTATTGATATATATATTGTTTTTATTTCATATATTCTAAATAACTTAAAATATATAAATATATGAAATTCTTATTAATGGTTTGATTAATTATGTAATGTGTATATCATCATATCCATCTTTATGTCCGACTTTATTCGTATCCAATCTCCTTTTATCCGTTCTGTATTCGTATCCGTTTTTTAAGGATATAGATATGTAATTTTCGTATTCATATGATATCAATATCCGTATCTGTATTTCGAAAACAGATACGGATATAGTAACACCCATATTTGTAACATATCTGATTTATTTGCACTCCTAGTGTTCCCAAGTCATATAAAGAGGTTTTAGCTATCCCATAGTGAAAATCTACCATGGATAAGGAGATGTCTATTGTTACGTTTAGAGGGACTTGAACTCTTGTTCCTTCTACTATTGCCACTAATGTTGTTGCTTGTTAATGAGTTTTTGTGATCAAGTATTTAGCTAATGGATAGGTGGATCAGTACAAAGCCCGTCTTGTGGCAAAAGGCTATACATAGACTTATGGAATTAATTATTTTGATACCTTTTCCACAGTTGCTCACATTAACTATATCTAGGTTCTTTTCTCAGTTGCTTTGAACTAGGACTAGTTTATGTATCAGGTTAATGTCAAAAATACCTCTCTATGGCAACCTTACAAAGACAATTTGTATGGAACAACTTCTTAGGTGTGTTGCTCAGAAAGAGTTACTAGTCTACAAGTTCAATAGAGCAATCTATAGTCTGAAACAGAACCCTAAAGCTTGATTTGACAAGTTTAGCTACGTTGTTTCTACTTTTGGTTTTCAAAGGAGTCATGCAGAACATTTAGTATTTATTAAACATTGATCTACAAGTCTCACAGTTCTTACTGTATATGTTGATAACAGTATTGTTATTGATAGTGTGTAATGCCCCGTACGCTACATAACAGTACCAATACTACATAATCTTTTAATTAAAGCTAAATTAACTAATATTAACAAATAAACAAATAAATAATTTAAAACTAACTATCCAGAACCTGTGTACGGCTAAGTAGCTTCAACAACATGTACCAGAACTAAAGTACACTTTCTAACCTTACATTTGAAAGTAAAACATAAATAGAACACGTGTGAGTGACATCAATGTCATCCAGTACGTGCTCCAAATTAAAACCAAACAAAACCCCTAAAAAGCTATCAGGAGTACAAATAAACACGAATACCGAAAAACCAAACGTACAATTTGAAAATCCATTTATAAATCATGTCTTTTCAAAGTACTCTTTTCATTTCTTTAAAATTGCATGCATATTTGCAAACCACTTTTTCATGTATTTCAGGAAACATATCTTTGACTAAAATCCAACCCAAAACACAAGTCATTTCACAACCTAAATCATAATCAAACTACGACTGAAAACTAGATTAAACCATAAGTCACAACGCAACTAGAATCTGACTTAAAACCACAAGTCAACCCATAGCATGATTATAACTCAAAACCACACTCACGATTTGAACAAAACTTGTCGCATCACCTTGGTTACAGATGATTGACTTGACTATAAGCAGTCGACAAGACTCCAACCCTAATTCTACAACACTATCGCGGTGATTGACATGACTACAAGCAGTTAGCGAGACTCAAATCCTAATCCTACTACACTATCGTGGTGAACCACCCCATGTAGGAGTTCAATCGTCCCGACCGCAACTTCAGTTATCATATCACACACACCAAGTGCGTCTTCACGACGCCCCTTGGTGTCCAAACACTTGTGGACTCCAACAACAGACTTGACTAATACTGATACTAAAGATAGTTTGGGTCTACTATACCTTAGTCCTGTAGTACCCCAACAGTCGCGAGGCTCACCTTTCGGACCAAACTCAACAACTACGACTTATGACACGTTTCCGACCACATAGAGGTCACGACACCCCTTGTCAGACTTATGCATCAGAACTAAACTGCACTTTCTAGCCTTGCATTTGAAAGTAAATCATAAATAGAACACGCGTGAGTAACATCAATGTCACCTAGTACGTGTTCCAAACCAAAACCAAACAAAACCCTAAAAAAGCTATTAGAAGTATGAATAAACACGAATACCGAAAAGCCAAACGTATAATTTGGAAATCTATTTATAAATCATGTCTTTTCAAAACACTCTTCATTTCTTTAAAATTCCATGCATATTTGCAAACCACTTTTTCATGTATTTCAAGAAGCAAATTTTTGACTAAAATCCAACCCAAAACACTAGTCATTTCACAATCTAAATCATAATCAAACTATAGCTAAAAATTAGATTAAACCACAAGTCACAACGCAACTAGATTCTAATACTCACGGTTTGAACAAAACCTGTTGTATCACCCTGGTTACAGATGATTGACTTGACTACAAGCAGTCGACGAGACTCCAACTTCAATTCTACTACACTATCGCGGTGATTGACATGACTTCAAGTAAAGGGCAAAACTCGAACCCTAACCCTACTACACTATCGTGGTGAACCACTCCATGTAAGAGTTCAATCTTCCCGACCGTAGCTTTAGTTATCATATCACACACACTGGGTGCGTCTTCACGACGTCCTTTGGTGTCCAAACACCTGTGGACTCCAACAACAGACCCGACCAATACTGACATTAAAGATAGTTCGGGTCTACTATACCCTGAGTCCTGTAGTACCACAACAGTCGTGAGGCTCCTTTCTCAGACCAAACTCAAAAACTATGACTTATGACACGTTTCCGACCACACAGAGGTCACGACACCCCTTGTCAATATAGTCTGTCGGTCTATGTGGTTCCTACAAAACCTCAAAAAATCTTTTAAAACATATGCATTTTCTTTGCAAACCATTCAAAATTTTATCATCACTAAAAGCCATTTTTTCAAGTATTTCATAATCATTTTCCAGAAAACATTTACAAAGCATTTCCATTACAATAATCATATGTTCATCTCTCAAGGCATTTCTATTACATAAATCCATTAATAAATTATTTCATCATAACCCACTAAAACTGCAAAAGCTACTGGATTCTGAAAAATCTCGTCGACCATTCGTGTCAGTTACTAGTGTACCTCATTCACACCCCAAGTTCGTGCTACACATTAACGCTACAAATTTTTGCTAATAGGCCATGCCTACCAGTCGTGTTACATTTTTTTACAGAAAAACCAGCAAAACTCAAAATGCAAAGAACCCGATTGAAAACTTCGTAAAAATCCTCGAGAATTCACAAAAACACACAAGATAACATCTCATACTACTTTAAAACATTCAAAGCATATGAAATCACATATTCTCACATTTGCTTAACCAAGATCTCTGTGAAAACTTAGATAATTCACAGGAAAACCAACATCAAGCATTCATGCATGGAAACCCATATAAATCCCAGCAAAATCACACCATTGCAACCAATTATTATAACATGCTAATCTACTCATTTTATTAATCTTAGGCATGATTCTAGGAAAAGAGAGAGGGGAAAACGCAAAACGCATACACAGCGAAGTTCGTCGGTGATTCCTCCTCTTCCAACGAGCTCTTTCCTCGACGAATCTCCTTAGCAACACGAACCTCTACCTCTGACGACATCACTCTCCGACAACGGTCCACCTCTGATGGCCGATCTCCAGCAAGCATTTGACGGTGCAGATCTCCGACGAAAGCTTCCCTCTCTTTCACCTTACCTCTTTCTCTGTTTTTTTTCCTTTCCCTTTCTCTGCTTGTTTTTTTTTCCCTTCAACAGGGAGGAGTCTCAGCTCTTTTATAAAGCCTCTTTGGGTCTTCTGGTAGCACTATCGACAAGGCGGCTACGACGTTGGCAGGGCGACAGCATTGACGTGAAAGGCGGGACAATGTGTTAGGCGACGTTTACTGTGTTTTCAAAATTACACGCCTGTAATTCCCATCGACAATATCCACTAGTCATTCGCACCTATAATACCTGCTAACAAGATCTGCCTACTGTAATCACTTATACAGTCCGCCTAACCCATACAGAACTAGGTTAAGGAAATACCATAAGTATAACTAAGAAGAACAATCACAAATTCATCATGATTGCTAACAATTATCCCTATAATCACAAAAAACTGAATTCCAACTCATCCAAATTACATGCAAGTGGGTATCTGTTCCCAATACAGAATTACATCATATCTAAATTTCTCAATCAGTTCTGCGATCCCATTCCACGATCAATTCCTCGGATGCAGATGTTACATAGTGACATTGAAGAAATAAATGACACAAAGTTACAACTGTAGAAGCATTTTGTAATGAAAAACATAGGCAAACCTTATTACTTCTTAGGCATTGAAATTGCTAGGAACAACCAAAGTGTTTTCTTATGCTAGAGAAAGTATGTAACAGATCTTTTGGAGACTGGATTGTTTGAGGTCAAGCCAGCCATTATACCTATGCAAACAAGACTTGATCTTTGGATTGAAGATTCTCCTTTATTAGACGATGTATCCATATATAGACACTTGATTGGCAAGTTAATCTATCTTACAATGACTCGTTTTGACATTGCCTATGCAGTAGGCATTTGTAGCCAATTTATGGCTAAACCCAAAGGAATCCACCTTACCGCGTCTCCTAGTAAGGGACTCCTATGCAAACAATATGGCCACCTATGCATTGAGGTTTATTCAAATGCTAGTTATGCGGATGATAAAGGTGATACACGTTCTATATCTGATTATTGTATATACTTAGGTGGAAATCTTGTTATAAGGCATAGCAAGAAACAGTAGTAGTCTTGAAGTCTAGTGCTAAGACAAAATATCGACGCACGACTTAGACTATCTGTGGGCTCAAGTGGTTACATATCTTAATGCAAGATTTAGGTCACAGTTATTTGATACCTTACCTATGTATTGTGACAACCAGACAGCCATTCATATCTCCCATAATCCTGTGTTTCACAATAGGACAAAACAAATTTAGGTTGACTTCCACTTTGTTAAAGAGATTGTTCTTAGTCACTAGATTGTT
>JAMKQA010005076.1:0-12857 GCA_024699735.1 Posidonia australis | reverse complement strand
TGAAGAGAATGGGAGGAGAGATGAAGGGAAGAGAAGGAGAAGAGATGGGTTTCGTACGAGAAGAAAAGCAGAGAATGGGGAGGAAGATGAAGGGACATACATATTAAAGGGAAAGAAAATAAAAAAATATATGTATGTATACATGTTGCTTTGAGATATGAAATCAAGTCAGACAAAATAACAGCAGAACCATGGAGAGCCAAGCAGCACAAGCACATTTTATAACCCCAGTAAGCAGAAAGAAAAGAAGAATGTCCCTTGGCAGTTATGACAATTATCCAGTAGGACCCTCTTATAAATAATTTAATAGCCAGGGTTTCAAAATGCAAATTGGTGTTGGAAATTGTGTTTCGGCCCCTAGCACTTCATAACTTGCACTCCAAGAGTAGAATATACAATGTCAAACACATGACCCGTAAAATGCACCTGATGGGGTAATTTGCAGAAAGCCCCCTACGTTTCGTAAAACTGCAGAATAGTCCACAAAGGATGTGGGAAGTTTTATTTGAAGCAGACGTTTGTTGATATACAACAGAATGGTAATTCAGCAATCAGAAGGCTGTCTTGATTGGGCAATTTGCAATAAAGCCCTCAAGTTTTGGACATTTGCAAATAAGTCCTCACCTTTTGCAAACAATGCCACATTCGGTTGAAGATTCCAGCAAGAAGAGATTGTATATGCATCTCAGTAAGAATGCCAGTATCTGCACCACAACATCAGCAACCAGCACATTTACAGTTCTGCCCTTCGAGGCACCATTGCCGTTTTCATTCCTAGGGGACAGTCCAGGGATCATCGTTTTGATTTTTTCAGGTTCTCCTTCCAAGCGAATGAGATCCTTCTGCTTCTTTCATTTGGATTTTCACAGGTACGGAATCCAGCTTGATGACTTTGACTTGACGGTCAACGTCATTTGCCCCTTTTGGATTTTCGCGGGTGCGAAATCCAGCTTGTTGACTTTAACCGGGCGGTCAACGTCGTTTGCCCCTTTTGGATTTTCGTAGGCGTGAAATCCAGCTTGTTGACTTTGACCGGGCGGTCAACGTCATTTGCCCCTTTTGGATTTTCGCAGGCGCGGAATCCAACTTGTTGACTTTGACCGAGCGATCAACGTCGTTTGCCCCTTTTGGATTTTCGCAGGCACGAAATCCAGCTTGTTGACTTTGACCGGGCGGTCAACGTCGTTTGCCCCTTTTGGATTTTCGTGGGCGCGAAAACTAGCTTGTTGACTTTGACCAAATCCAGCTTGTTGACTTTGACCAGGCTGTCAATTTCATTTGCCCCTTTTGGATTTTTGCAGGCGTGGAATCCAACTTGTTGACTTTGACCAGGCGGTTAACGTCATTTGCCCCTTTTGGATTTTCGCAGGCGCGAAATCCAGCTTGTTGACTTTGACCGGGCGAACAACGTCGTTTGCCCCTTTTGGATTTTCGCGGGCGCGAAATCCAGCTTGTTGACTTTGACCGGGGGGTCAACGTCATTTGCCCTTTTGGATTTTCGCGGGCGCGGAATCCTGCTTGTTGACTTTGACCAGGCGGTCAACGTCAATTGCCCCTTTTTGATTTTCGTGGGCGCGGAATCCAGCTTGTTGACTTTGACCAGGTGGTCAACGTCAATTGCCCCTTTTTGATTTTCACGGGCGCGGAATCCAGCTTGTTGACTTTGACCGGATGGTCAGGGTCCTAGCCCTTCTCTCGGATTTCCTTGGGCAGGAAATCCTACGGCTTGACCTTTTGACCGGATGATCAAGGTCCTAGCCCTTCTCTCGGATTTCCTTGGACAGGAAATCCTGCGGCTTGGCCTTTTGACCAGATGGTCAGGGTCCTAGCCCTTCTCTCGGATTTCCTTGGGCTGAAAATCCTGCAGCTTGACCTTTTGACCGGGCGGTCAAGGTATTAACCCTTCTCTCGGATTTCCCCGGGTAGGACATCCAACTGCTTGACCTTTTGACCGGGCGGTCAAGGTCCTTATCCTTTCTCTTCTTGGTTTTCGCAGGCGTAGAATCCAGCTTGTTGACTTTGACCAGGCGATCATGGTCCTTTTTTCTCTCTTCTCTTCCGAGTTTTCGCTGGCGTGAAATCTCTTTGTTCGCCCTTGGTCCGTGCGGACAGGGCCTTCTGTTTTGCTTGACAAATGGTATGTTTGTCATGCCCCTCTTCCTCTTGGGCTGGTATCCCAAACTACTCGGTTGACAACTGTCGTACTGTCTGGCGACCGGGTTGACAAGACTCAGCGTGCTTGTCATATCCCGTCTCTTTAGGTTGATAACCTCAATAATCCGATTGATGAGTCCGACAACTTATCATTTACCTACCAGTAGTTCCCTTTGTGTGCAGGATTTTTGTGTATTTGCCTATTACATTGGCACTAGCATCAGCATCGCATCATCTTGCAAGCACCCGTTCTTGTGTTAGCATCGATTTTGCATCGGCTTTCAGATCGGCTCTTGCATTTGTTTTCGCATTGGCATCACATTCCCAGCATTTAGATCAGCAGTCGCATGCATTCGCATTTCATTTGGCAACAAGTCATGACTTTCGGTGCATCCACCGAATAAGTGACTTATAGCCTACAGCAAACACCATCCTTCTGTAACCTCAAAATGAGGGTATCTTGTCAACCCTGAGCATCGGTCTTGGTTCCTTTCGTCCCTCAACCTCGCTCAGGGAGGGGCATCTGTAGACACCCCGATTTTGAGGTGGTTCATTGATAAACTTTCCAGATATTGCTTTGGATGTGGCTAACCCAACCACTTTTTGAATCTCATTAGCTAAACCAATCCTAAACCTATGGCAGGTCCACAGCCTAATTAGAAATTCAAACAGATTGGGGTGAACACTAAGCTAGAGCACCAAGCCAGAGCGCCAAGGTAGAGCACCAATATTGAGCACCTAACTAGCACACCAAGCAGGAGCACGGAAGTGGCGCATCTAGTTGGAGCACCAGGCTGGCGCACCTACCTGGCACACCAAGCTAGCGTATAACCACTTCTCAGGCTGCTGGCTGCTGGCTTTCCACCTCCCATGGCTGTAACCTCCACCAACGAATATGCCATGGAATCTTCCCAGGCTCTTCGTTTATGAGGCTGCTTGTATTCTCTAGGAGTAACCTTTGTGAAGTTCCTATATAAAGACATCCATAGGCAACTATTTTCTCTCCTTCCTGCCCTTCCCTTGATGATCTGAACTGATCTTATCATCTTAAGAAGATCTAGTACGAGCTATCTGCTGTTTTCTGCAATCTGCTCTCTTTTCTCTCAAGCACTCCCTTATATTTTGGAGCATTGCCAGCCCTTCCAAAGCAAACAAGGATCTCATTATCTTTGATATCTCAAGAAGGAACACCTTAGGAGGTAGGTCCTCTCTTTCCCTTCTTCTTTAATTCCAGTTCTTGCACCAAGATAAAGCATGCCTTGAACATAACATATAATTTGATTTTTTTTTTTTGCAGTTTATATAAGAGATTTTATGATAAAATGTTGATTTCACGTACAAGATGTCTTACATGTAGGATACATATATTAAAAATCTGCATCATGTAATTCTTATGAGTGGTTTTATTATTTTTGTTTTCACTAGGATCCATGATCCATGCATACACATGCTAGGATATGCAATAAACATGTTCTTTACATATTCACCACTTACATATGGGCTATCAAGTTTATCTTCTCACACATGTTCTTCAAGATTTCGTATAAGCATTTCTGCCATAAGCCCATGATTTATTTTTCTTTCTAATCAAATAAAAAGAAAGGTTTCTGTGTATTTTCATCTCATCATATTTCTATTTCTATCATCTGCATAACTAACCTAGTAAAAAAGAAATCACCTGTCTCTGAATCTGAACCAGAATTCTAAATCAGATTGCAGTCTGATCTAGATTTTCTAGGGAGCACCGTCCTGGCGCACCTATAGGGCGCACCCAAGCAGAGCACCACTCTAGCGCACCATTCTGGTGCACCAGACTGGTCAGAGAATAAATCACCATATTTTGCATCCCCATCTGCATGTTTTCCTGAATAGTTTTGAGTTTGATCCTTTCAGTGGCGATTCCTTGGTATTTCATGATTGTGCATACATGGTTTCAGCTTCAAACAATGTCATTTTCTAAGTCGTTTTACCCTTTGGATTTTCAGTCCATGGTTCAAAATCTGGTAGGCTGATTGCACTTTGCTCCCCTATGGAGATTCTATACATCAGCCCATGATCCTGGGACATGGCTGAACCTTGTTTTCATTCAGCATAAGTAGGATGTGACCTTGTGTGAGGCTATTAGCCCTTGAGTACAAGATCCATGAGCTTCTCAAACTTGCATGTCTCTCATTTTTAAAGGATATTTTCCATTTTTACAAGGACTTTACATTGCATAACTTTCTGAAACACATTTATATGACATTGCACTTCATGGCTTTCTGGTATTTTCCTTGGCACATCTTTCTGGCTCACACAGGAGCACATAGGTGGCGCACCAGACTGAAGCACCAGTCTGGCGCACCTAACAGGCGCAGAAACCTGTTTTCAGTAGCATACAACAGGTTTTCATTTGATTTTTAGCATGATTTCTTGCTTCGATTTGCTTTTAGTTTTCTCTGGCTTTCTTCCTAGATATATCCGGGAAGACCCTTTTCTGTTTTTAGCCATTTCTATGCATGTTAGATCATACATTGCATGTAGTAAAGCAAGGATGAAAAATCGCTCAAAGTACTAGATCATTGATCTCATTTATGCAATATCTTTGCATCGCCACTTGACCTGATATATGAGCGATACCTCTGAGCACTAGGACACACCCTGTACTTCATATACCCTTATTTTAGCATAAGACACCACTCACTTAGCATGACATGGCATATCGCCCTCAGGCGTACAATAAAGGTTGAAAAGCCGACATTTCATGTAAGCAAACGAGAAACCTATAGAAAGACCGATTTATCGGGCGCATAAGGGTGCCTAACCCCTTCCTCGTGCGTAACAGAGATCCTTACCCATTTCTGGTTTGAGACCTTCTTTTCCATTGGCTTATGTTGCATGATTTGAATATTTTTAAAATGGTTTTCCTCGTCTCCCATTTTTAATAGACTAGGTGGCGACTCCTGCATTTTTATTTTATTTTTGTCGTGACTTTGTCGATCCTCGTGCATTTGGCCTTTCACGCCAAGTCCCAAGGCTGTCGCCGGCATGGTTACACACAGGGACTTTCACCGTAGTAGTGCAGACATTGTTGGTCGCGCTTTGGTGGATTGCTTGTGGCCAGGTGTCGATTGCTTGGCGTCTAGCAACACAATGGACTAGAGAGGCCTAGTGGCCAAAGTTTGTAGAGACTTGAGTTTTAAGGCTAATTCTAGCCAAGATTTGTGTTTTAGCCAAATTTGAGATTTGTATTTTGGACTGAAATTTAGTCTAGAAATGCTCCAGAGATGCATCAGAGAGAAGCATAAGATTTTCCAGAATAGAAAAGTATTTCAGAAAAGCATGATGTTTTACAAAAAAGAAAGATATTTTAGAAAAGCATGAGTTTTCAAAAGAAAAAAAGATGCTTGAGAAAAACATGAGATTTTAAAATAAAAAGAAAGTGTTTAGAAAAGAAAAGGGATTGTGCCAGTTTTGAGATTTACTTGTTTGTTTGACTGAGTAGAGACTCGATGCTTGTGTGGCACACTCTAGTAGTTGTGATTTGATTTGGCAAGAGTGGCCAATTCAAGTAGAGTATCAAGTTTTGAGACGCATGCATAAGATTTAAAAGAAGAGAAAGAGAAATTTTTGAATAGCATGAGTATGTTTTGAAAAGAATAAGGGATTGTATCAGTTTTGAGATTTACTTGTTTGTTTGACTGAGCAAAGGCTCGATACTAGTGTGGCACACTCCAGTTGTTGTGACTTGATTTGGCAAGAGTAGTCAATTCAAGTAGAGCATCAAGTTTTGATAATGAATGCATAGATTTGCAAGAAAAGAGAAAAAATGATTTTAAAAGTCAAAGGTATGATTTTGAAAAGAAAAGAAAAGAATAGTTTTCAAACACATGAGTTCATAGCTGTGTCGCTTGTGGGGCAAAAGAGTATTGCCCAAATTTGTGTGTGGCATCCAAGAGAGATGCCAGGGTAATGTGTGTGTTTAGTAAGGGTGTGTGTTGGATGACCTTTCAGTGGTCACTCATGTGTGTTTTGTTGGTGTTTTCTCAGGTACAGGATAAGAGTAGAAGTTTACTAGTGCACGTGAAGATGAAGTCTGTCGACCATACATTAGAGTTCGAAGTAAATGTTTAGTTTAATTTAATTTAGTTGACAGTATTTTGGTTTAAGTTGTTTAATGTTGGATTTAGTTTTAGATTTGATGCAAGTAATTATTGTGAAAAAAATGTAGCTAGAGTTTTGTAATGGCTTGGAGTCTGGTCGTTACATTGTGGTAATGGTAGACTAACGAAAGCGCACACACGCATAACGTTTATTTTTTTTGAGGGTATATAAATAATTGGCCTTTTTTGAAGGATATTCAAGTTGTTTGCTATGTTTCTAAGGGTATTCAAGCAAAAATCCCTATGATTGAAGCTCATTTGACAAAGTGAACCTTGGCTTTCTAAATAGAAAAAAAACAAAGTGAACCTTTAAGGCTCTATTAGATGGTATGACTTTATTTAAAAAAAGATACATCAAGCATGTCTTTGTGAATGATATAATCCTCTCAAGTATTTAAAAATGATAGGAAATATCCATTCTCTTAGATCATAGTACACCAACCCATTTAACTAGATCATGAAACCATAATACCATGTTACTTGATGCATGTTGGAACCAAAACTAGGAAATGATATAAACATAATAACATTAGCACAAAAAATGGATCAAGGTCTACCTCACCAAATTATAGCTGATCTTATTTTGTCATCATGAACAATCAAAATACAAACATACCAACTTAAAATGGATATAACATTATTTACAATACCTACAAATACAAAAGTTCATGAGTTTAATCAAGAACCTCACTCAATAAATTGAGATGCCAGCCTACTTGAGGTTTGAATTCAGTTGGTTGGTCTTTTTCTACTATATTGTTATGCATATTGAAGAATAGTGAAAGCACTCAAAGTCTCTGATAATGATAATAAATTCACTTCATTAGCATCAATCAACTTCCTATCCTCACCAAATTAACATACAAAGAAATTATTTTACTGAACAAATGATGCAAGAAAAAAAACTAGTGATATCCAAATTAACTTCATCTAAAGCTAAATAAACATCTTTCACAAGTTAATGTTGTCGCTTTAACTTCATCATAACTCATTTTGAGCCAAGCCTTGCAAAGCCAAAATCAGAAATCCCTCGATCCTAATATGGGTCACAATCCTATTTATTTCGGGTTAAGTCGACACTAGTCCCGATTTTAGGCTGACCCTAATGAATTTATGTAATTGTAAAAATTAATAATAAAATTAAGAAACCATTATTTAATAACTTAAATACATTGATAATACCTTAGATAGTTGATAATACATTAACAAAAAGAAAAACATTACATTGAAATTAAAAAATAACTAGAGTTATCGTCATGTTGGTACCTTAAACTGTACTAGATTCTCACTTTGACATCCTCAACTTTAAAAGGATTCACTTTGGTATCTCAACTTTCATTTTATCTCAATATCAAATTTAAACACTAATGCTATTAAAAAAATCATCATTTTCCCATTGCACCCTTTCTAAATAACCCCTCTCTTTCTTCCTCATTTTCCCATTTCCACTCACGGTGTGGTGGGAGTGTCTAACAACAATCTCTCCACAATGATCTTCACCTTCAGCGATCGTGTCCAATGGCGAGTGTCCAGTGATCTCTCAATAGCGACTATGTCCAATGGCAAGCATCCAGCTCAATCTTCACCACAAATGGTAAGCCTCCAGTCCGATCTGTGCACATGTAGAACCTAATCATATGTCATATTTTGAAATGCAAGGGCTACTAACAGATACCAAGATAGATCGATGGAGTACTATATATTATAAGCTACTTGACAAGACTCTAGAAGATGGCCTTGTTTTATTGGGTGAAGATAATCAGGAGAAACGTATCATGTTTGAGAAAAGCAAGGAAGATCCAATCATCCATATCTAGATAACAATGGTTGAAGAAGTTACTTCACTAGACCATGTGGAAGTGCTTGAAGAGGTAACTTCACCAAATCTTGAGTATGACGATGATGGGCCTTTGTTTGAGGAAGTGGATGAAGAAGAAAGCAAGAAGGGTAAGCAAGTGGAGGAAGATTTTGTTGACGACTTCCCAATTTATGATATTGAAAATCCCAAATTAAAAGTTGGGATGACATTTGCATGTCCTCAAGCAATTAGAGATGCTATAAGATATGTAAACATCCTACAAGTGTGTAATCTTACCTTTGTGAAGAACACATCTGAGAGGGTTACTATCAAATGTAAGGAATTGAATTTTGAGTATAGAGTCCATCCATCTTAGATGTCAAGTGAGCAGACATTCCAGATAAAGACAATGCAGCCAACATATAAGTGTACTAGAACTATAGACAACCAACTGGCTACCTCCTCTTGGTTTGTAAAATATTATTTGGAGAGAATAAGGGATGACCTTGATTGAAAAGCAAAAGCACTAAAGACTACTATACGTAGAGAACTTTGTTTGAATGTGGGTAAGTCAAAAATCTATAGAACGAAGTAGAAAGTAGTGGACCTACTTTCTGGAAGCTATAAAGAACAATACAATAGATTTTGAGACTATTGCAAAAGTTGAAGGTGTAAGAATCCAGGCTCTGTTCCTAAAAGTTCACCTTTATTCCAAAGAATGTTTATCGGTTTTGATGCTATGAGGAAAGGAATGTCGTAATGTAGGCCATTTTTGGGTCTTGATGGATGTCATTATATGACCCATACAAAGGTATTCTTTTAAGTGCCATTGTTGTGGATGTCAACAACCAGCAGTTTCCTATTTGTCTTACAGTTGTTGAAGTTAAAGATAAGCA
Organism: Posidonia australis; assembly: GCA_024699735.1. Taxonomy (NCBI): domain Eukaryota; kingdom Viridiplantae; phylum Streptophyta; class Magnoliopsida; order Alismatales; family Posidoniaceae; genus Posidonia; species Posidonia australis. The sequence continues at coordinate 3,867 of JAMKQA010005076.1, read as the reverse complement.
TAGTTGGGCATGATTCCTAACTAATGTTGTAGAGGCATTGGGTACACCAGAAGTAGGATGGACATTCATGTCAGACAAACAAAAGGTAACATATTTCAATCGATTCTTGGTTTATAGTTTCATTATTAATTTGTTTTTTTACATAACATATTTAATGTTGTATTTCAAGGCTTGCTTCAAGCAATCAATATTTTAATTAGTGGTGTTGATCATAGATATTACCTACATCATTTGCATGTAAATTTCAAAGAAAAATTCAAAGGAAATGTATACAAAGATGGATTTTGGGCTGCAACTGAGGCTTATAATAAGACTTCCTTTAAGGAAAGAATGAATTACTTAAGAAGCATTAAGCCAAATGGTGATCAAGATACATTTCAGTTCATTGATAGTATTCCACACCGCCATTGTGCTAGATATACATTTAGCACCAAATCGAAGTGTGATCATGCTAAAAATAACAATAGTGAGAGTTGGGATAATGCCATATAAGAAGCTCGAGAGAAACTAATAATCAGTTTATTTAAACATCTCAAGAGAATATTGATAAGGAGAAATTAGGAAAGAAGAAATGTTGATACAGGTTCATCATTATGTCCCAATATAGCTAAAGGGTTAAAGAAAACTAAATTTGAATCAAGGAAATGTGACATCTACTATGTCGGGGACCTTAAGTTTGAAATTGATTGTGCAAATAAATCATATGAGGTTGATTTGCACTAGTGAACTTATGGATGTAAAAAGTAGGACCTCACAGGCATTTCATGTACACATGTAGGTAAATACATTGAGTTTACATTTTTTTGGTATTGGTAGACACATTAAGGTTTCTTATTGTTTACGTGTTATTTGCTTGTAGTTATAGTAATACTCTATATAAAGCACAATGTTGAAGACTATGTCAGTCCATATTACCTCACTAGCACAAACAAAAAGGTGTATGAGCACTTAGTTCTTGTTGTGCCTGATATGAGTTAGTGTCCTAGCATCAATGTAACAACCCACATCGCTACAAACACAAACACATTAGCCTAAATGATTTCAACATAATTTAAAACTAAATTACAATAAATTAAAGGCTAATCAAAAGCATCTAAACTACCGAAAACCTGTGTGTGGGGCTATGAGACTCCAAATATGTACACTAAACTCACCAAAACTGCCTGTCTACACCTGCAATCTAAAAACCACAAAAACCCCGCATGAGTGTTTAGAAAGTCACCAAGCACACGCCCTATGAAAAATCCGGAAAACAAAACTAAGTTTTTCTCTTTTAAATCCTTTTGAAAACATTTTCACCAAACCTCAAGAACTGGGCCTTACCAGCCAAAGCCACAAATCTCCTTTCAAAATGTTTTACTCTTTTTTTCTAAAGTCACAAGCTCATAGGGAAATCATCCGTATAACAAAACCAGACCCAACTGGCAAAAACCACCAAAGCACGGGCCATATCGACCGAAAACTCAAACATAGGCCATACTAGCCAAAACTACAAACACACTAAGTTGTAATACTCAGCACTAGGCAACCAACTCTGACCACAAGTAGCCATTGAAGTGCACTGCACTGTCACAAACCCACCACCCTATGCAGGAGCTAATATGTCCTGTAGTCCTCTTACCGGGAGAACTCTCACAATGCCAACCCCATCTAGGAAGGCTATCCTATCACTCAGGACGCTACCAACTGCAGGACACGTGCACTACCCGTTCTAGCCACAACAGGATACGCCTCTCAACGTCCTCCACACGGTACCTGATCAGTGAGAGCGTCTCCTCGCCACCTGCAGTACCTCAAGTCTCAATGCCCAGAAACAATTGGAGTTCATACCTCCAGGTCCAGTCGACACCTCAAACTCGTGAACCTCAACCTTGGCCTTACGAATGACAGTCAAGGAGTTTCATACCTCCAAGACCCAACGAATGCTTGCCTACAGTCTCTTGGTCCCCAACCTCAACCTGAGTGATGCACTAGACCATCCAGGAATGTCATCACATCCCCTAGTCCAAGCAGCACAACCCATAATATCTTGGCCTACACACAGAAAATACGGAAAACTCTTTTTCGAACCAGGCTATATCTCTTTTAAAATCCATTTCCAAAACTATTTTATATCTTTTCAAAATCCACAAAACCAGTGCACCAGGTGTCAACTAAAGACTACCACTGATGGCTCATAATCTACCTCAAGTCCTCAATATAGGCAATACAAACCAATCCGGTAAAACCACTAAAATCACCTTTAAAGCATACCCAAGCCTAATTTGGCATACCAAATTGGGCCTGTCGACCAAACTGGGCTCAGGGCACTAGAAACAGCAAGCCAAAATTCAAAACAATCGCTCGAAAATCCTTGGTTTGGTAGACTGAAGAAGAACGGTCGACCAAACCGAGTGCACAGTCAACACCTAAGAGCCCAGAAAGGCAAACCAAATGAATTTAGTCGACTAAAGCAAGGACCAAGGGGACAAATCTGACAAAAAAATAGCATACCATTCAAAAACGGCATACCGATTTTCCCGTGTTCTATAAACATGGCCTGAGCCCTAGCCCACTCAATAGCTCAAGTGGGAGTGAGGAGCGGACTCACTAGGAAAATCCACAATTCATGAATAAAACTTGGGACATAAACACATGAGTATACTCCAAAACCACACAAACGAAATTCAAATCCATGCATTATAGCTCAGAATATAAAATCACAAAGCCTGGAAGCTTAAAAACGAGCATAGCACATTCAACATATTAAATTTGTCATAAATGCACATAAATTCTCATAAATTCTAGAAATCATTCCTAAGCATTAAATTCATACAATTCTACTCATTTCTAATCATTTTACACAATTTTGAGGAGAAAGGGTGGGATGTGCACTTGAGATGACCTCTGGCGCACCCACTACTAGAGGTGGAAATCGGGCCGGGCGGCCCAGCCCCGAGCCTGGCATGGTCCAAGCCTAAAAAGCATTTCCCTGGGCTGGGCCGGGCCATGGGCCGGGCCGGGCCCAAGGGTTAGGCCCGCCAAGGCCTGTATACTAGGCCCAATTTAGCCCGTTAAAACAGTCAGGATCAGGCCAACAGGCCGACCTGCAAAAATTTTAAAAATAATAATAATAATAATATATAGGGCGCACCATTCTGCAACGGCTATAAAGTCGTTGGCAACGGCTAAATAATATAGTCATTTTCAACGACTATTTAGTCATTGCATATTTGTTATGTTTTTTTTTTTTTAAATCTGAAAATTCACTCCATTTATCCTATAAATACTCCCCTACTCCATTCATTTTTCTTCACAACTCAATCTTCTCTTCTCTTCTCAACTATAAGTCCACAACTTTCTCCCAACTTTCAAGTGAGGATTTTCAAGTGAAGATTTCGCTGTTTGGCTTTGGATTCTGCCCCGTCTTCTACTCTTCAGTCTCCACGCGACATCAACTGAGCCAGCAACATCAAAATTTCTCTACTTCTAATCCCTCCAAATTCTTTACTTCTAATCCCTCCATTTTTGGGTTTTGATTTTTGTGGATTAATGGTTGTATTATTTTATATTCATTTTTTATATTAAAATGGAAAATATTGGTAATGTTGGTAGTCATGACTATATCCCTAGTATGGAGTCAGATCAGCCTCAGTCTACGCCAATACATACTACACAGTCCACAACCACTAAAAAACCTAGGAAACAAAGTTCTTGGTTTTGGAAGCATGTTACATTAGACCCTGTATATCAAACTGTGTTACTGTAATTATTGTAATACCACATACACGTCCTAGGGGAGGGGGTGTAGGTCATATATCAAGACATTTACAAAAATGTATACCTAAACATAATAAAGATGATAACACAGATTTAAAACAATCGAAA
>JAMKQA010005074.1:0-11527 GCA_024699735.1 Posidonia australis | reverse complement strand
GTTTAGTTTGTTGGAGATTGGTTAGGAAGTGGTTTAGTTTGTTGGAGATTGGTTAAGAAGTGGTTTAGTTTGTTGGATATTGGTTAGGAAGTAGTTTAGTTTGTTGGAGATTGGTTAGGAAGTGGTTTAGTTTGTTGAATTAGTTACATGAGGTTTGACTTAGGATTTTACCTAGGTTTAGGGTTTGGATTAGGGTTTAGTTTTGTATTTAGGTCAGTTAGGGTTTTGTAGTTAGGTTTTGCGTTGGTGGTTGTCAGAGTGAGGAGTCGTTGTTGGGTTTGGTCTATGCAAGTATATTGGGGTGTCAATAGATGCCCCTCCCTAAGCGAGGTCGGAGGACGAATGGAACAGAGACTGACTCTCAAGGTTGACAGAGACACCCTACCCCTTTTTGCAAAGAAGAGAGATCAAGAGAAGGAAGATCATCGCTTGGAATTGACGAAGATGCCCTATCCGAAGCTACAAGGAAAAAACAGTTAATGGTAGCCAGCTACCAGCTAGTGAATGCACCAGAGGTCCCGTCGCCACAGCCAAAGCCAACTATCAGAGAAGACAATACAAATACCGACAAGTTGTCAACCAATCAGCTTCTAAATGACATGACTGGTTATCACGCTTGTCAAAAAAGTACCGGACAAGACTTACGGTGCTTTCCGACCGAAAAGTGACTGGTAACGGAAGTCATCCGAGTAGTTCGGGCTACCAGCCCACAGGAGGGATGGAATAAGGAGAGTGGGGAATCCATCGGGCATCCCAGGGATTGCCTGGGTAGTTCGGGATACCAGCCCAAAGGAAGGAGGAATACAACCAGCTTTGACTCCACCCATTTAGAGCGACACTCAAAACAAAGAGAGGGCACTGAGGTTCGTCCAAATGGACTGAACCAGGGATGGGAACCTCTATTCTATATCTAGTAGTCTAGCCAGGAGAAAAGGGGAGGCCTTGATTCCGTCTATCCGGATAGGACCTCAAAGGCGAAAGAGGGTGCCTTGACTTCGTCCGTTTGGATAGGAACTCAAAGGCGAGAGAGGGTGCCTTGACTCCGTTCGTCAGGATAGGAACTCGAAAGTGAGAAAGGGTGCCTTGACTCCGTCTATCTGGATAGGAACTCAGAGGCGGAAAAGAGGTGCCTCGATACCGTCCGTCCGGATAGGAACTCAATGGCGAAAGAGAAGTGCCTTGATTCCATCCGTCCGGATAGGAACTCAAAGGCAAAAAAGGAGTGCCACGATTCCGTCCGTTCGGATAGGAACTCAAAGGCGAAAGAGGGTGCCTCGACTCTGTTCGTCCGGATAGGAACTCAAAGGCGAAAAAGGGGTGCCTTGACTCCGTCCGTCCGGATAGAAACTCAGAGGCGAAAAAGGAGTGCCTTGACTCCGTCCATCCAGATAGGAACTCAGAGGGGAAAGAGGAGTGCCTCGATTCCGTCCGTCCGGATAGGAACTCAGAGGCGAAAGAGGAGTGCCTCGATTCTGTTCGTCTGGATAGGACCTTAGAGGCGAGAGGGGGTGCATTGATTCCGTCCTTCCGGATTAGACCTCAAAGGCGAGAGGAGGGTGCCTTGATTCCGTTCGTTCGGATAGGACCTTAAAGGCGAGAAGGGGTGCCTCGATTCTGTTCGTTTGGATAGGACCTCAAAGGTGAGAAGGGGGTGCCTTGATTCCGGATAGGAACTCAGAGGCAAAAGAGGAGTGCCTTGATTCCGTCCGTTTGGATAGGACCTCAAAGGCGAGAAGGGGGTGCCTTGATTCCGTTCATTCGGATAGGACCTCTAAGGCGAGAAGGGGTGCCTTGATTTCGTCCGTTTGGATAGGACCTCAATGGCAAGAAGGGGTGCCTTGATCCCGTCCGTCCGAATAGGACCTCAAAGGCGAGTGGGGGGTGCCTTGATTCCGTCCTTCCGGATTGAACCTCAAAGGCGAGAGGAGGGTGCCTTGATTCTGTCCGTTCGAATAGAACCTTAAAGGCGAGAAGGGGTGCCTCGACTCCGTCTGTCCAGATTGGAACTCAAAGGCGAAAATGGGGGTGCCTTGATTCCATCCGTTCTGATAGGACCTCAAAGGTCAGAGGAGGCTGCCTTGATTCCGTCCATTCAGATAGGACCTCAAAGGCGAGAAAGGGTGCGCCTTGATTCCATTCGTCCGGATAGGAACTCAGAGGCGACAGAGGAGTGCCTCGATTCCGTCCGTCCGGATAGGAACTCAAAGGCGAAAGAGGGTGCCTCGACTCCGTCCGTCCGGATAGGAACTTAAAGGCGATAAGGGGGTGCCTTGACTCCGTCCGTCTGGAAAGGAACTCAGAGGCGAAAAAGGGGTGCTTTGACTCCGTCCGTTCGGATAGGAACTCAGAGGCGAAAGTGGGGTGCCTTGATTCCGTCCGTCCAGATAGGAACTCAGAAGCGAAAGAGGAGTGCCTCGATTCTGTCCGTACGGATAGGAACTCAGAGGTGAAAGAGGAGTGCCTTGATTCCATCCATCAGGATAGGAACTCGAAGGTGAGAGGAGGTGCCTTGAGTTCGCCCGTCCGGATAGGAACTCGACGGCGAGAGGAGGTGCCTTGAGTTTGTCCGTCTGGATAGGAACTCGAAGGCGAGAGGAGGTGCCTTGAGTCCGTCCGTTCGGATAGGAACTTGAAGGCGAGAGGAGGTGCCTTGAGTCTGTCCGTCCGGATAGGAACTCGAAGGCGATAGGAGGTGCCTTGAGTCCGTCCATCCAGATAGGAACTCGAAGGCGAGGGGAAGTGCCTTGAGTCCATCCGTTTAGATAGGTACTCGAAGGTGAGAGGAGGTGCCTTGAGTCCGTCCATCTGGATAGGAAGTCGAAGGTGAGAGGAGATGCCTTGAGTCCGTTCGTCTGGATAGGAACTTGAAGGCGAGAGGAAGTGCCTTGAGTTCATCCATCCGGATAGGAACTCAAAGGCGAGAGGAGGTGCCTTGAGTCTGTCCGTTCGAATAGGAACTCGAAGGCGAGAGGCGGTGCCTTGAGTCCGTCCGTCCGTCCGGATAGGAACTCGAAGGCGAGAGGAGATGCCTTGAGTTCGTCTGTCCGGATAGGAACACGAAGGCAAGAGGAAAGTGCCTTGAGTGCGTCTGTCCGGATAGGAACTCAAAGGCGAGAGGAGGTGCCTCGAGTCCGTCCTTCCGAATAGGAACTCGAAGGCAAGAGGGTCTGACCATCTGTTTAGCCAAAATGATTTGCCAAGGGGATCTTATTCAAGTATGAGTGCACCCTGGATCGTCGTCGCCGTAGGGGATGTCGGTTGAAACAGCGTAGTGCCCTGCTACAATTGTCATCTTGCAGGAGCCTCTATGTGATGAATGTCACTTTTCTGTAAGGTATACTGACCATCATTTGGACGATAATTTGCACCAAGCATTCTCAAAATAGTCCTTTCACAGAGCAGCTTACATGCCCCTGGTCGAAGGCTCTGGCTTAGTTATATAATAAGTGGATATTCTGTTAGGTGCCTGAAACATGACCTTCGACCAACAAGCAGCTGACATTCCCCTGGTCGAAGGCTCTGGCTTAGCTACATAGTAAGTAGATGTTCTGTTAGGTGCCTGAAACATGACTTTCGACCAAAGAGCAGCTGACATGCCCCTGGTCGAAGGCTCTGGCTCAGTTACACTGTAGCTTGTGCTTTGTATGTGACCTTTGACCAAAGAGCAGCTGACATGTCCCTGGTATTGGACTGGCTGGACATCATTTTAGGGTATGGGGTCTTGGAAGCTAGGCTGTAACTACAGATGTTCTGTGAGCCACTGGAGTACTTGAGACCATCACTAGTTGAAGCAAGTGATCCATTCATCAAGTGACTGAAAGTATGTGCACCCAACTGCTTTCCTATACTGTACTTGGAAGACAGAAGGTATTGTGGCAACCTGATAGAGGCCTTTGATCGACGTTGTAACTCTGGCTGGTATGTTTAGGATATGTTCTGCTCAATCGTGGTGCTCTGATAGCTCTGTATTCGGCCGCGATACTGTAGGACATTCTTCTGATTGTCTTTGCCAAATTCTCGATTGTTGCGTAGATCCACAGCCATGCTGTTGCCTCCGCTAGTCATTTAATGTGTAGGTCCTGATCAAAGAATAACTGACTTGCCCTTGATGAACCAAGTAACAGATTGTGTGAGCCCAGGTAGAAAGCAGCTGACATGCCCCTAGCATAAAAGGTGTATGATGCTCAGAGGTCAGATCCAGAGATACCAAGGCAAAAAAGGATGCCTCTGGCATTGAGCCAGGCTACCTTGGGACGTGTTGGGCACCACTTGAGGATGTAAAAACTTGAAGATTTGACTGTGACTGCTGGCATACTTTGAATCACTAAAGTGGCCGCGAATGATTTTTGTTGAGGTCAGAGACACATTTGTTCACTGACTGGAGGCATGTCTATTCATCCACTGTCCTAAGCTATACTCCGATGGCAGAAAGTAATGTGATACATCATGGTCTGTCTCAGGCTGGCTATTCTCTTTTCTGCTACTCATTGTGCCATTGTTTTTTGGCTGCAAACATGTACTTGCCTTTGTTACCCTCCAGTATTCCCCAAATAGTGTTTACCACACCTGAACTATTGCGGAGGAATTGCTGCCACACTGCTGATTCTGCAGGTCTATGTAGTTTGTACGCTAACTGGTGTCCTCACTGTATACGCACTTTGACTACTGAGGAGTTGAAATGTCCTTGGCTAAAAGCACTTGGCAAAAGTCCTGTTGAACCAGTCTATACGCAAACAAAACGATTGATCCAAGCAAGGCTATGATGATTATTATTATTGTGGACTTTACTATTGTGAGCAATTTAGTTATTTAAGAATGTCCTGTTGTTTGATCAAGAAGTGCATGTCTTATGATTTCAGTTGCTTGTTTTCTGTATTCACTACTTTTCTTATTCAGTGAGTTCATTATCTGGATCGTTTGCTTATTTAGTTCGATTGTTTGTTTGCCCTCAGTTAGGCTGGAAAGTTGTACACCTGTTAGAGGAGGATAACACCTTCGACTCAGCTGCCACTACAGAGACTCGCAAGTCGTATGGTGGCTTTGACTAGGTAGTGGTGGCACTTGAACTCACTGTAAGGTATTGTGATGGACTTGGCTCTATGCCAAACTCTTTAAGGTCCTACACCTGCTTTTTTCTTTCCAACATCATTGTCTTTTCTTTTACTCCCTCACAGACGTGCAGTTTCACTCTAACCTTGTCATGGAGGTAATAAGCGCTCGATCTATTTAGGAGGCCTTTATTGCAAGAGGGTGGGTCAGTCCCGCAATGGTGTGATTTTACTGAGCGCATACTCCGACTCCTCTCCAAGGTAAGGTAAGGGTAGAGCTATAATGCACGCCTTTCATTCCTGGGATGACTTCTGTCTTCGCCTTTTGTCTTCTTTATTCTTTTATGTCCTTGCGAATGTATGTTTTCTTTTCTAGCTCACGCTCTCAGTCACCCCTAACATTTTATCTCCCTCTTGGAGGTGCAGGATCCTTGCGGAGCTTGGACATTTCGTCTAGCTTTGATGTTCGGTGGCACCCTTGCTAACTTGGTTATCTACGTAGTGACAACTGAAGAGGGAATAATCCATTCTGTCATTGGCGAGCTTTCCAATTTTTCATCATTGGGCAGAATGTTATTGACAAGCAAACTACCCTTTTCAATTATTCTTGATGTTTTTCCCTATTTTGTGTTTTTCTTTTCCTTTTTCAATTTTTGTGCTTTTTCTATTTTTTTTTTTGTGTTTTGGTATATGATGATGCAAAAAGAGAAAACAAAAGAGAACAAAGAGAAAGGATACAACTCCAGTCCTTATCGTTGCTATTTTGCCGATGCCATCGGGGTTCAAAGTAACTCCTAGCAGTGCCACTGGAAATCAGAATCAAGGCAGGTGTAACAGAAGCTATCACAACCATTATTGGAATTGAGACTGTCCATGTGAATGTTGAATCTGCTGGTGTCCTTAGGATTGTATCTCTGTTGGAGTTGACATCTGCTGTGACAGCTGTTCTCCACTTGATCTAGGGTATTTGCACGTGCTAGGTTAGATCCGTACATGGCAAACTGGCAAACTTTAGGTTAGGCCCCCCACAAAGGAACAAGAACAAGAGTGGCACACGTGAGTGTCAACGGACAGAACTGAGAAAAGAAAAGAGAACAAACTAGGCAAAGAAGGAACAATAACAAGAGCGACATACAAATGTACTGGCAGACCGAAGTAGAGAGTGGACAAGCTAGGGGAAAAAAAAGAGAGGCCTGATGGATTCCCCGGGAAAAACAGGGAGAAAGGAGAAAACCCCTAAGGTTCCAGTATCCTCGGAGCTTGTAGGCCCAGACATGGTAAGGTCGTCTATCCTAGGGTGTGCACGTGTGTGCAAGCGTGTGTGCAGGCGTGTGTGTGGGCCGCCTCCTGTATGTTGATGACAATGCCTCCATTGTCAATCAAATCCTGGACAGCATTCCGGAGAGTGTAACACTTGTTTGTCGAATGCCCATGTACGTGATGGTATTGACAGAACAAGTTAGCCTTATACCACCTAGGAAGCGGGTCCGGTGGTGGGCGAATCTCCGGTAGCCACAGGAAAGGCGCAACTTTGGGAAAGATGTCGCTCAACGAATCCTCAAGTGGGGTGAAGTCTCTTTCCTTACAGCGAGGCCGCCTCTGCCGTTGTTGTTGCCCTTGCTGAACTGACGCAACGAGACGCACCAGTTCAACGGTGGTGTGTGGATGTGTAATGTGTACTGAACTAGATGCTGGTGATGATGAGGATATGGATGCGGGTGTTGTGCCTCGCGTGTCAACAACAATAGTCCCACTGTTGATCAAAGTCTGAACGACATCCCGCAGAGTGTAGCATTTATCAGTCGAATGCCCCGGGGCTCGATGATAATTGCTGTATACGTTCACGTTGTACCATCGAGGGAGTGGATTTGGTGGGGGACGCGGATCCGGGAGTCTCAGAAGTGACACAACCTGAGGAAAAATAGTGCTCAGCGGCTCACCCAGTGGAGTGTAGTCACTATCAACGCGACAGCCTCGTTTCTCCTTAGGTTGTTTTCCTTGTTGAGCCGATGCGATGAGATGCATTGGCTTGACGATGGGAGGTGTGCGCCTAGTGTGCGGTGATGGCCTACGTGTTGGGACCTAATCCTGATGCTAAGGTGAAATCTGAATATGCTATGTTGTGTGTGGTGTTGAACGTGAGAGAAACAACTGCGACATCGGTACAGCTCCGGGTGACGGACTTGAGAAATGCTGTACTCTCGCACAACTAAGGTGTTGATTCCTAGGTGACTGTAATGCATGTTGTGACCAATGCAATTGTGGTGCAGGAGGCAGAGATAACGGCCCCATCGTCGAAGCGGCGTGATGCTCGGGCGATGGTATGGGTGATAAAGTATTGGGGTGAGCCTGCAATGCTATAGTGGTCTGCACTGGAACCGCAGAGGTCGAAAGAGGAGGACTCTCAACATGATCAAAAGAAAGGGCCATGCGCTTGAACCCTTGGGCCAAAGCTCTCAAGTACTGACCTTGTGTGGCCGAAGACCTGTCAAAAGATAGGTCAGAGGGCAAGAGCGGAACAGGAATGGCCCCTAAAACAGATGATACCGTAGCTGATTGAACTCCTGAAACAGGAGGGCCCGAGAGATAGGATGCAGCTGGCAGAACTTTTGGGACCCGCGTGGTAGTCACCGCAGTTGAATCAGTGACGGGCCCTAGACCGACTTGTGTTCGTCGTCGTCCCCGAAAAGGAGATAAGGATCCTCCATGATTCCCAAATTAGGACGCACAGAGGGGAGAAGAAGCGGTTAAAATGAGAGAAGGATGATCAGAGCATGGGACCCCTTTCAGAACAATAACAGGAGGCTTGCGGGTCTGCGGGGCCATGGCTAACCGCAAGCGAAATAAAAGGAGTTGCGGTAAAGGACAAACGCACGAGCTCTAAGATGAACTACTGTCAAAATTAAGTGACCAATAGCTCGGAAAAGGCAAGAGAAGACAACCACGGGAGGCTGCCTGCAACGGAGACACCCGAGCTCCTAGCTGAGGACCTCGCAACAAAGTACTTGAGAAAACAGGCAAGAGAAACAAGTATCAGAACCTGGACGACGACACAAAGACAAATGCGAGTTATTAAGGTGGCATGAATGGCACGCATGCGCATGAATGACACGCATGCACATGAATGCTACTAACATGCTCTCTCTCACCATGCATGTCCCTCATGGGGTTGACCATGTAGGACGCACTCATGGGTTTGGGTTTTGACTCTAGTCAGAAAAGTAGGCTTCCGTTCTAAATCCTGGTCAAAGTGCAGGCAGTGAACGAGTGGTGCGTTGGTGGCCTCGTCTCCTGCAGTAGCATGAAGCTGTACCCTCTACTAGCATCGACACGACCCCGGACAAGGGGGGACAAACTAGCAACACGCCTTACGCCAAAGCTATAGAACGGGCTACTAGGATTATCCTTCGCAAACTGTGGGTGGACCCAGAGTAGAAGAATCATGCCCTATATGATCAATCATGCGATATGCTTTTATTAAACCATTGGGATTTGTGAGCATTTGTCTCTAGTTATGCCTTATTATTTGTTCATCTGAGTTTGTGTATTTTATTTTAACCAGATAGGGAGGCAAACATGTCTCTACTCCCCTAATCATGGTAAATTCAAATAAAAGGAAAAAACACAAAATCATGGCATCCAAAAAGTCAAACAACAAGCAAAAGGCATGAACATGGCATGTGCTAGTGTAGTGCTCACAAGTTGGTGAATAAAAGCAAGTGTCGACAAACAAAGCATGAATTAAGTCATGTGCATGTGCGGTGGCATAGCAATAGTGTAACAAGGCATAAAAGGCATGTTCCGTCAAATATGTACAAGCAACAAGAACAAGTAAGCAAACATGAAGTAAACAGACCAAAGACAAGTAAGGAAACCAGAATGAAAGCTAGAATCTGGTTATCCCCAGCGGAGTCGCCAGTTCCTGTGACCATCCCGGTGGAACCCTGCACGACTCTCCCCTATCGGGTGCTTGGAAGCACTCGAGGAGTCCCGATACGGTCATGACGAAGATGATGAATCCGGAGAAGAAGACTAGACTCGGAAGCACCAAGGGAAGATGAGAAATGATAAGGAAAGGAGTTGCCACCTAGTCTTTTAATGGAAAGACGAGGAAAACCAAACACACAGGAAAACCAAGAAGCAAACAAGATGCAAAAAACATGTGTGCTCCGTGCCTAATGGATATAATGCACAAATGAATGCGGGCCAGAGAAAGGGTAAGGATTCTGGTTATGCATGGGGAAGGGGTTAGGTACCCCCATGCACCCGAGAAAACTCGGTCTTTCTAGGTTTCTTACTTGTCAATGGTCTTAAGGATGTGTGCTTGCTTATTCTAAATGCTTATGCTAAAGATGACTGAAAACATGCTAAATCCAAGAGAAGAAATGAAATAAAGAGAAAAAGTTAATCCGAGGGTCAAATGTAGGCATTGAGAATGCCGCTTTACTGTACGCCCTCGGGCGATGAGAAAGATCGTGAAAATCGAGAAATTCTTGGAAGGCGTCTTGCGAATCAGCGGAAATTTGGATAAATCTGAGAAAATTAAATTGGGGAAAATAATCCACTTTTCGGGACCATGTCGGCTTTGTCAAGCCTTTCACTGTACGCTCTCGGGCGATGGAAAGTCAAATCAAATCTAAAACGCGAAAAAATCAGAAAGGATCTGGGAAAACCAAGCTCGAAAAGAATTAGAAAGCGTGCACGATGTAAGGAAGAAATCATGAGAAAACATGCATGAATCAGTGTAACAAAATATGCAAAATGCATGTGTGAGTATAATAATGAAAATTCCAGGGGCCTTTGTGCAAAAACCCAAATTCTGAATAAAACTAAAATTCTAAAGCCCAAATCACCAAAAATACATAGGAAAACACATTCTAATTGAAGTTTCCTAGGGGTTAAATTGCAATTCTGCTACTAAAACATGCATTTAAGGCTATTCAGGGTAAAATATGCAAGAAAAAGATTCATGAAAGTTTCAAGGGCAATTCAGTAAATTTACCCTAAAAAACATGCATTCAGTGTGAAATCTGTAAAGTGTAGGGGCTAAAATGCAATTTACCTAGAGAATTAAGCATTCAGAACAATTCCAGAAGAACTCAGGGGTTAAAATGCAATTTAAATAGAAAAATATGCATTCTAGAGAGTTTCCGTAGAGTATAGGGGTTTTAATGCAATTTAACCAGCAAAATATGCATTCCGAAAGGTTTCAAAGAAGTTTAGGGTCTTTTATGCAAAACATATTGGATTCAAAATGCATGAAAAGAAGCTCCGGGGCTTTTTGTTAAACTTTTAAACCTGGAAAATATTATTTTGAATACTCAGGGGGCATAATGCAATATTTTTAGTTAAAACTTTATTCAAACGAATTAAGAAAAATGTGCAAGGACCTAAGTGTAAGAAAAGGACCTATTTGTAATATAAAAAGGACCTAAATGTAACAGATCAGAAGTTTCAGAACTTTATTAAAAGAAAAATGATTTTTTTAATTCTTTAAAAGAAAAGGACAGCGACGGCCGTCGGCGACGGAGCTCCGCCGTCGACAACCGCCGGAGGGATCAAAGATCCGTCAGCTACACAGGAAGCAAGAAGAGAAGGAGGGGATAAGATCCAAAGGGTTGGATCAGAGATTGTAACCATGCCGGCGAGAATGGTGAAATATGCGAAAGTCGGCAAAGTCACGGCAAAAATAAAAAATATGCAAATGCAAATGCAGGAGTCGCCACCTAGTTTATTAAATGGAAGACAAGGAAAACCATATAAAACATGAAAATCATGCAAAAACAATGGAAAAGGTCTTTGTAAACCAGAAATATGGGTAAGGATCCCTGTTACGCACGAGGAAGGTATTAGGCACCCTCGTGCGCCTGATAAATCGGTCTTCTATTGGTTTCTCAATTACTTATGAAATGTCGACTTTTCAGCCTTTGCTATATGCCCGAGGGTGATATGCCATGACATGCTTATGCGTGTGGTGTCTAAAATATGGGTGCATGATGTGTAGGGGTGTGTCCTAATGCTCAGAAGTATCACTCGTATGTCGGGTCAAGTATTGATGCGAGGGTATTTGGATAAAAAGATCAAAGATCTAATAATCTCGAGTGATTTTTCATCCTTGCTTTGCTATATGCCAAATGCAATCTAAAATGCATGGAATGATTGAAAACAAAGTTGTGCCTTCCTATTATGCCAAGGGAGAAAACCAAGGAAGAAACTCAAGAGCCAAATCGAGTCGAGAAAGTATGCTAAAAACCATGTAAAACCTACTGTGTGCTACTGAAAAACAGTCTAGTGTGTCTGTTTGGTGTGCGAGACTGGTGCTCCAGTCTAGTGCGCCTATGTGGGCCAGAAAGATGTGCTGAGGGAAAACAGAAAAGTACGCAATGCCAAATCACAAAAGAATGCATTCTGTAGTGTAAAATCCTTCTGTAAAACTTGGTAAATATGCTAATGCAATGATTTGTGAATCTTGTGCTCAA
>JAMKQA010005072.1:0-12044 GCA_024699735.1 Posidonia australis | reverse complement strand
ATTGTCTTTGCGATTGATTGTGTTTTGTGTCAATTTCTTAAATTGCATAACAAATTCCAAAGACATAATTAAAACCGGAAAAACTCTATTCACCCCCCTCTAGAGAAGCTTTAGTATCCAACAACTCCATACTGTCCATTTTGACTCCAAACCTTCTAATGTGCCCTACCGTGTCGACTGTTTTGAACTGGTCAATTTTATTCCAATTCTCGAGCATGCCAGCCATTTGGCCGCTTTTGGCAACCCTTTTTGATGGTTGAGAATCTATGTCAGAGATGGGGATATGAGAAAGGAGCACCTCTCGGGATACGAGCAGAACCAATTGCCGTGGAGAGAAGACGAAAGTTTGAAGGACTGGGATACGAGCAGAAGCCAGAAGACAGATGCGCAAAGCGTCGTAAGTTTCCAAAGCTCGTTATTCCGCGAGATTTAAACAATTTTGTCAGTGCGGGATTGCTGGATCCCAATCGGAGTTTGATGCTTGCAGAGCTTAGGCCAGACAAACTGGTTGGTGGGCTCGAGTCGGTATGCGTAGAGGATTACAATTCAGTGGAGGAAGTTATGGACTTTGGAATGGGTTCAACATCATCCATGCCCCCTGGGATAGATATGCTAGCGTTGTCGCCTCCAGAGTCAGCGGAGGGTTTGTTTAACAATTCGGTTGCAGTTTGGGATGTAGCGAGGGCAGAATCAGTAGTAGCAGCTTCAGAGCGACAATCAGTTTTGAAGGGGTTGTAGCAAGGGCAGTTGGAATCAGTGCCTGAGGTGTTGAGAACTACCAGCGCATATTATGTAGATTTCGCTTCTGATGAAGAGGATGGAGATGCCGTGGTGGCTTAGGTGGATAACATGCTCAGCGATTTGGAAGTTCTATTTCAAGAGCAGTTATCATTACTGGCTGAGGATGTGCAAAATGAGCTTAGGTGCAAGAAAGGAAAGGCAGTAATGATCGAGGACACAGAGGAGTAGACAGTTGCACAAGGTCAGTCTGCTATCATGACCCTCGAGGAGAATGGATCCATAAACGCTAGACCAGAGGAGTTTATCTCCTATCAGCTTGGAGGCGGGTCTAGGTGGTACTATCAGACCTGGCCCCGCTTGAGCAGTGGGGTCCAAAAAAAAAAAAGATCTTGTGCTAGGCTCAGGAGGGAACTCGGGCGGCAACACTAACATCAGTCGGACAAAGGATAGCTGCCCACTTGTTGCACATGCTGTACAGCGACAACATGATAATAAAAGCTTTTGTTTACCAGATGTGAAACAATAGGACACAAGTTCGGAAACAACAGAACTAGAAATCATTAGGGGTGCTTATAAGAAAACTAGGGTTACAGTGACCATTCTAAAGCAATATCAGGGGCAAAATGCTGATAAAGTGTGCACCTTTGAAGACACAGACCTGTTGTGCCAGCAAGAAGGCCTTCCTGAACTCATTGCATATGGAGAAGAGGAAGATGCAAAGATGGAAGAGGAGAGTCATGATGTGCTGGAATTCAGCCTTACGATGATGATCCTGAAGGCCGAAACCTACATGTAGAAGAGGAGACAGAGACTGTGAATATTGGCACCAATGAAGATGTCAAAGAAGTGCGAATAAGCGCCAGACTCCCAGCATAGGCCAGAGTAGAACTTGTTGGGCTTCTCCGAGAATATGTAGATATCTTTGCCTGGAGTTACGATGACATGGTTGGACTAGACGTCGAGATAGTCGTACATACACTACTGCTTAAGCCTGATGTCAAGCCTGTCAAATAGAAATTGCGTAGATGGCGACCATAGTGGCTCTTGAAATTGAAGGAGGAAATAATGAAGCAGCACAAAGTTAACTTCCTGAAGGTCGTCCTTTACCCGGAATGGTTAGCGAATGTGATTCCGGTACCTAAGAAAGATGGTCGGGTCCGAATGTGTATTGATTACAGAGACCTAAACAAAGCCGGCCCAAAGGATGATTTTCCACTCCCACACATTGATGTATTGGTAGACAACACTGCAGGACATAAAATGTTGTCAATCATGGATGGATTTTCCAGATATAATCAAATTCGAATGGCAGAAGAGGATATGGAGAAAACTTCCTTTATTACCCCATGGGGAGTGTTCTGCTACAGAGTTATGCCCTTTGGGCTCAAGAATGCTGGGGCCACATATTAGAGGGCAATGACAGCTTTATTCCACGATCTCATGCACCAAGACATCAAGGTTTACGTGGATGATATGATTGCTAAGTCAAAGGAGCCTGAAGAACACATTGCTTGTTTGAGGAAGCTCTTTAACCATATGAGAAAGTTTAAGCTGCGATTGAACGCCAACAAATGTGTATTTGGTGTGTCATCAGGCAAATTGTTGGGGTACATCATTAGCCAAAGGGAAATTGAGGTAGATCCGAGCAAAGCTAAAGCCATCGTTGAGATGCCTCCCCCCACGACAGAGGAAGAAGTCCGAGGGTTGCTGGGGCGGTTGCAGTATATCAGCCGATTCATCGCTCAATTGACACCAATTTGCGAGCCAATTTTCAAGATCCTGAGGAAGAACGCACAGATCCACTGGAGTGAGGAGTGCCAAGAAGCATTTGACAAAATCAAGAAACTCTTGGCAAGACTACTAGTCTTAGTTCCTCCGACACCAGGGTGTCCTCTATTTCTCTACTTGTCAGTGACACAACATTCAATGGGCGCAGTCCTAGGTCAGCATGATGAGACAGGTCGCAAGGAGAGAGCAATTTATTATCTAAGCAAAAAGTTCAATGATTGCGAAGTTAAATACACCGCAATCGAGAAAGTTTGCTTGTCCCTCGTCTGGGCCACACAACGCTTAAGGCACTATATGATGGCATATCCAGTTCTATTACTGTGCCGACATGATCTAATGAAATACCTATTTTAGAAGCCAGCACTAGTGGGTAGATGTGTCATGTGGCAAGTGCTGTTATCTCAGTTTGACATCACTTTTGTCACTCTGAAGTCGATGAAGGGACAGGCTGTGGCAGATCACTTAGCAGACTTACCATTGCTAGAGTACCGACCCCTGCAGACTCAGTTTCCTGATGAGGATATATTGTTTGCCATGGAAGAAGAGGAGCCGGTAGTCCCTTGAGATAAAGGTCAGTGGCAACTCTACTTTGATGGCACAGTTAACAGGAGAGGCATGGGTATCGGTGCAATGTTGGAAACTCCGCATGGACAGATGATCCCGTTTGCTCGAAAGTTGACCTTTGTGTGCACCAATAATGTGGCAGAGTACGAGGCATGTATTCTCGGCTTGCAGGCAGCATTAGAGCATGGTGCATAGAAATTACATGTGCATGGTGATGCCATGTTGGTTATTTCTCAAGTAAATGGCAACTGGAGAACCAAAGATCTGAAATTGGTTCCATACCACAATCATCTCTTGAAGTTGATGACCAAGTTTGAGGAGATACACTTTTCCTTTATGAACAGGGCCAAGAATGCTTACGCAGATGCAATGGCCACTCTTGCATCCTGGTTGTCCATACCAAAGGGTGACACAGTAAAGGTGTCAGTAGCCTACATGAACCAATTGGCACACTACATGAGCATAGAAGAAGTGGATTCCACAGCAGAGCTCCCTTGGTATCATGACATCAAAACTTACCTGGAAACTGGGAATCACCATCCAAACGCATTGGTGGTAGACAGAAAGACCATGGTCCAACTGGTCTCAAAATATGTGCTCGGAGCGGGCCACTTATACAAGAGGTCTTACAATCAGATGCTTCTGCGTTGTCTTGATAAAAAGGAGGCCGATACAGTTATGTTGCAAGTGCATGCTGGGACATGCGTGCCTCACATGAATGGGGTATTATTGGCCAAGAAAATAATGTTACAGGGTTATTTCTGATCAACCATGGAGACAGATTGTTGCCAGTTTGTGCGAAGATGTCATAATTGTCAAGTCCATGACAATTTTATTCATGCACCACCATAGCAGCTTCACAAAATGTCATCACCCTGGCCTTTCTCTACATGGGGAACAGGCGTCATTGGAGCTATCCACCCAACATCTTTTAATGGACATCAGTATATCTTAGTGGCAATTGATTATTTTACAAAATGGGTGGAGGCAGCTTCTTACAAGATAGTGACCGCCTCTGTGATAGAGAAGTTCATCAAGAACAACATCATCACCCGGTACGGGGTCCTGTATTCCGTCGTTTCCGATAATGGGACAAATTTCACAGCCAAAAAAGTTGAGGATTTCCTGTAGGAGTTCCATATCAGGCATCACAAATCCTCCCTGTACCGTCCGTAGATGAACGGTGTAGTAGAATCCACCAATAAGAATTTAACTAGGATTCTTAAAAAGATAGCGGAGACGCATAAGGACTGGCATGACAAGCTCCCATATGCTCTGTGGGCTTATAGAACATCAATTAGGACCTCAATAGGAGCAACTCCATATTCTCTAGTGTATGGTATGGAGGCAATCCTACCAATAGAAGTGGAGATACCATCGCTCAGAGTCTTGAAAGAAGCAAGGCTAAAGGAGGCGGAGTGGATTGAGGACCGCCTTGTTCAATTGAACCTGATAGAAGAGCATCGACTGCAAGCTATGCATCACACACAATGCTATCTGAAGCGCATGGTCAAAGCCTATCAGAAGAAGGTCCGACCAAGAAGCTTTTTGCCAAGAGACCTGGTCTTGAGAGCAATACATCTCCCTGATAGACGTGGCAAGTTCAAGCCCAATTGGCGTGGACCATTTGTGGTCAGACAAGTCTACTTCGGAGGGGTTGTCGTCCTTGAGGGCATGGACTACATCGAACAGTCAGAGCCAGTTAATTCATGCTACCTGAAAAAGTTCTATCAGTGATCATAAACAGTGTGTCCTTACTCTACGACACTAACAATTTCCTTCATGCATACATGAGGTCATGATCTTCTTACATCCATGTAGCTCTGCATCACAGCACATACTAACCCTCATTCATTATACACATATATAGGCTGACATTTGTTTTCATCATCACATGCATGGATCTTAGCCCAATGATGATAGGCGAAATAAGCTTGCCAATGTGGGGAATGTGTAGCACCTCCTCAGGTAGATACTATTCAGGAACCTAGGGAGTGAGGGGGCCACTTTTTTTTTTTTTTTGCCACCAAAAGAGGAAGACCCTCAGATAAAAAAGGAGTAAAAGTATGAGGGGGCCACCTTTCATTGTGAATTGGGCGAAGCATCCAAGCTCCTCATGGACCCCGCACCTCCTAGAGGGAGATAAAATGTTAGGAGCGAGAGTGAGAGTGTGAGAAATAAAACAAAAATATATATCTGAAAAAGGACATAAAAGAATAAGAAGACAGAAGTCGCAGATAGAAATCGGCCCTAAAGTGAGAGGCATGGCGGGTAGCTCTGTCCCTCTAATTTATCTTGGAGAGGAGTCAGAGTGAATACCTAGAAGGCATGTTACAAAAGGGCCTAGCCAACCCTTTAAATAGTAGCAGCTCCCCACCATAGACCAGGTACCTATTACCTCCAAATCAGGGATAGGGTGAACCCACATGCCTATGAGGGGGAAAAGAATAAAGAATGAATAAAATAAAAAAGCAGGGGTATGGTCCAGTGGGGTTTGGAACAGAGCCCAAGTCATAGTGACCCGTTTCCAGAGAGCCACCCAAAAAAAAAAACTAGGGGCTTGGATAGAGTCTAGTGAGGTCTGGAGTTGTCGTTCCCTTGTACTTGGCTGTAAGCATCCCAATGCTGAGGGCACTAATAAGATCCCACAAGTCATTTAACATGCATGCATCTTATTTTTGCAAATATCATCCTAAAAATGTTGCAGAGTATCGCTTGGTTCTCTTGGCTAGGATGTGACAGCGACTTTCAGTTCAAGAGAATCAAGAGGACATCGCCTAAACGAGGGGCATGTAAGCTGCTCTTGTCGGTTAAGACCATTTATGTCAGGCTAGGGGCATGTCAGCTGTCCTATGGTTAGACACACTGAGCCAGTACTCGACCAGGGGCATGTAAGCTGCTCTGTTTGGTCAAGACTAGTCCATGTCAAGCCAGGGGCACGACAGCTGCCTATGGTTAGACGCTTTGAGCCAACACTCGACCAGGGGCATGTCAGTTGCTCTGTTGGTCGAGGGCACTGGTAATCCGCTGGGGGGTGCAATCATCAGATAATCCTGATCTTCCAAGTTTGATGGCCATATCTCATTACTTGGGTGCCTGGTCAGAACCAGTTGAAACCAGGTTTTCCCTCAAAGTTGTGCGCAAGATTTAGTCTGTCCAACAACTCTCCGTCCAGTCAGCTGTAGTTTACAGCTTTAAGCCAGTCTCTCTGGCTCTTACAATATCATTGCGCTGTATCTTTTATCTGTCTGTTTTGATCTTGCTAAGTGTCGTTGAACGAAGCAAAATTGAGATCTATTTCTAAAACAGTGTTTTGAGCATGTACTACTGGAGATCGTTTGCCCTTTCTGAGGAGTCTCGGGCTAAGAAAGCTGAAGTGCCATACATATCATGGGTTTCCCTACGATGGTGGTGCCCACACATTGCTCAAAAGTGCTCCAAACATGGATTAGGCAGTTGACTGAAAGTGATAGCGACAAGCTCCGGATTGGGGGAATCTCTTCAAAGCTTCTGGATATCGCGAAGGTGGAGGTTTCCCAATACTTTCTGTGTGCAGCAGCCCGATTTTGGAAACCGTCTCATCATGTTTTCCGCTTTGGGAGAATCGAACTGAATCCAACATTGGAAGAGGTCCACAGAATATGTTGTCTACAGAAGTTCCTGGGACCCACCGTCTTTATGCAGCGCAACGGGTATTCTTCAGTCTTGAGTGAGCTAACTGGCCTATCAACTAGTGATTGTGGTCGTCAGCTCATTTGTATAGACGGACTTTCTCCCATGCTGAAGCTAGCTTACTTTGACAAGGTGGCCGGAATGCGCGCCTCCCTAGGCATCGAGCTTTGGTTGAAAGGCTTTGTTGTCCGCTTCTTGGGGGAATTGATTTTCAGCCATGGCCGGATGGTTGTAAGCATTGAAGTCGCTGAGATCGCTTTGGCAGTTGTTACCAGACAAATAGATCTAGCCCCAGTCATCTTGGCAAAAACTTACCAGGCTCTGGACCAGTCACTGCGTCGCTGCCGACACTTTTATGGTTGTGGAGCTTTTATACAAGTATGGTTTGCTACACATCCGGGTGTAGAAGTCTTACGCCCGCAATGATCAGCCTTCGAATCCTACTGTCAAAGTGGCCATGCACGCACGATCACCTCAGTTCAGAAGGAGTACGAGCATTTAGAAAGCTTGACAGAACAGAAAATCATCTGGTGCATTATTCATTCGACTTCTCATAATTTTGAGGCCTTCTTCAATACAATCGACATGCGGCTTATCATCCTGCCAGGGTTGACTGGTGGAGTGGAATACCACCCAATCCGTGTGATGTGACAGTTCGGTTACCAATAGGGTTCTTTTGTCCAGGGGCAAATGCTAGCGTGGTTCCATGAATACCCCCTGGGCTCCTACACTATGACTAAGGAGCTATCTCGTCTGCTCAATGGCTCCGTACGATCGAGGGATCTTACAGTCATAGAAGGGAAGAGTTGCACAGCAGATTATGAAGCTGAAGTCAAAGAGACCTGGCCAATCTGTAGCACCGCCCCGAGCCGTACGCTCTTTGCCAAAGCCTCGGGCTCCGAAAGATCCAGAGATGACGCAGATTCTTAGCATTCATGTCATGTTACTGGTTCTTTGCAAATTGAAATACATGTAATCGTTCCATTGACTCTGATAATAAAATTCATTAGAACATTTTTGGCCAGTGTGTTTGATTGATTATGGTTGATGCGGAACAGAAATCGCCATCGCGACAACACGCGCATGACTGGTGCAGGATTCTACTATCTTCTGCCTATCGGCTTGGCGTTGGGGACCACCCAGATAATAGTCGAGTATCTCGCTTTATTGCCCAGACTTGGACGAATGAAGTCTTCACAGCTTCTATGCCAGATAGGGCTGAACACCCCTCTTGCCTTTGAGGTCCTATCCGAACGGACGGAATCAAGGCACCTTTCTCGCCTTTGAGGTCCGAACGGACGGAGTCATCGCACCCTTCTCACCTTTGAGGTCCTATTCGGACGGACGGATTCAAGGCATCTCCTTTTCTTTTCTAGACTACCGAACAGAGTCTAAATGTTCCTTTCCCTGGTTCGATACGGACGGACGAACCTTAGAACCCTTTCGCCTTCGAATTCCTACCCGGACGGATGGATTCAAGGCATCTCCTTTTCTTTTCTAGACTACCGGACGAAGTCTAGATGTTCCTTTCCTTGGTTCGATCCAGACGGACGAACCTTAGAACCCTTTCGCCTTCGAATTCCAATCTGGATGGACGGATTGAAGGCATCTCCTTTTCTTTTCTAGATTACCGGACGGAGTCTAGATGTTCCTTTCCCTGGTTCGATCCGGACAGACGAACCTTGGAACCCTTTCTCCATCGAATTCCTATCCAGACGGACGGATTCAAGGTATCTCCTTTTCTTTTCTAGATTACCGGACGGAGTCTAGATGTTCCTTTCCCTGGTTCAATCCGGACGAACGAACCTCGGTATCCTTTCACTTCGAATTCCTATCTAGACGGACGGATTCAAGGCATCTCTTTTTCTTTCTTCTAGACTACCGGACGGAGTCTAGATGTTCCTTTCCTTGGTTCGATCTAGATGGACAAACCTCGGAGCCCTTTTGCCTTCGAATTCCTATTCAGATAGACGGATTCAAGGCATCTCCTTTTCTTTTCTAGACTACCGAACGGAGTCTAAATGTTCCTTTCCCTGGTTTGATTCGGACAGACGAACCTCGGAACCCTTTCGCCTTCGAATTCCTATCTAGATGGATGGATTCAAGACATCTCCTTTTCTTTTCTAGACTATCGGACAGAGTCTAGATGTTCCTTTCCCTGGTTCGATCCGAACAGACGAACCTCGGAACCCTTTTGCCTTTGAATTCCTATCCAGACGGCCGAAATGAAGGCCTCCCCTTTTCTCTTGTCTACACTACCGAATGTAGTATAGATGTTCCCATCCCTGGTTCAGTCCATTTGGACGAACCTTGGTGCCCCTCTTTTTGTTTTGAGTGCCGCTCCTAATGGACGGAATCAAAGCAAACTGTTTGCCTCCTTCCTCTGGGCTGGTATCCTGAATTACCCAGGCAATCCTTGTGATGCCTGATGAATTCCCCACTCACCTTGTTCCATCCCTCCTTTGGGCTAGTAGCCCGAACTACCTGGATGACTTCTGTTACCAGTCAGTTTTCGGTCGGCAAGCACCGTGAGTCTTGTCCGACACTTTTCCGACAAGTGTGATAAGTAGTCAAGTCTTTTAGGAGTTGGTTGGTCGTCAACTTGTCATTTCTATTGGTTTCTCTATTTAGCTTCGACTATGGCGACAGGACTTCTGGTGAATTCATTGACGAGAAGTTGGTTGCCGGTAACTAACTCTTTTTTGCGACTTCAGGTGGGGTGTCTTTGTCAACCTTGAGCATCGATTTCTGTCTCGCTCGTCCTCCGACCTCGCTCAGGGAGGGGCATCTGTAGACACCCCAGTTTTAGTCAAACCCTGGTTTAGTCCTAGAGACATGGAACGCTAAACCCAACAGTAAATGGTCTAAGCCGTGATCCGGGGCCATGCAGGCGCACCTCTCTGGCGCACTAGACAGGTGCACTTCATTGGCGCACCTCTTAGGCGCACCATGTAGCCGCACTGGACATATGCACTTGGCCGGATCCCTCATCACAACCGTCGATCACTGTCGGTGCTTGGGCAGGCAGCGGGGTGCGTAGGGGACAGCAAGGTTGTTACAAGTGTGTAGACACTCCAATTTTTTGATTTTGCAGGATGGAGATGTGGTGGCTGAGCTTAAACCCCTAAGCCCATTTGGACCCATTCAACCCTAATCAGGCCCATGTGGGCCCACAAGGCCCACATAGGTCATTAAACCCAATCTGAGTATATTTTGGCCCATCAAATCTATTTAGGCTCGTTTAACTCTTTTTAAGCTCATTGGGCCTACCTAAACCCATTTGGGCCCATGTGGGCCCACATAGGCCCATGGAGGCCCATTAAGCCCAAATGAGTCCACCTTGGCCCAAAGTCCATAACATCAGCCAACATTTCAGTCCAAATGAAACCAATATTTTATTCATCTATATTAAACCATTTCTTCCTTTCATTTAATCAAAATTGGCCAAAGTCACACCACTTCCCACTGAACTCATTTTCTCTTCACCAGACTTCATGAATTTAGCCTGAATCCTCCCCTACTGAGTTCAGCCCAGCTCGAGCCTCATCAGTCCAGCATCACAGAGCAGCCCCAGTCGTCCGATCAGCCATCGTCGGAGCTCTGGATCGCCGTTGATCTCTTGCCGGCAGCCAAGGGGACAAGCGGGGACAGCTGTTAGGAATGTTTGTTAATCTGTTAGGTGGGGCGCCAAGTTGGTTAGAGAGTGGGGCAGGTTTGTCGGCCAGGCTGTTACGAGTGGGAGATTCTGTTACAGGTTTTTTTTATTGGGTTCACCTATATAAAGAGTAGGTCACACACATTCAGAGAAGAGAGACACCCCGAGACCATTCGAGAGAGAAAATTGAGAGTGAGAGAGAGAGTGCCAGAGCGACGAGAGGGACTGCGGAGGAGGCAGACAGTCGCTTCCAAAGCTCCGGCGAGGTGTCTCCAATCAGGTACACGCTTCTGACCTTCCTAAATTGTCTAAATTTAGATTTCTAGGCCTTTTCCTCTCTTCTTGGGTCGGTTCCAAGGGATCCAGAGCGATCCCTTGGCCTCTGCCGCTCCGCCGAGCCCCACCGTCGCCCAATTCCGGCGACAGAGGTGGGGGGGGGCAATCCAGGAAGTCTCCTGGACCCCCGAGTCTTCCCTCTTCCTCCTCTGGTCTTCCTGGAGCTTTTCTGCCCCGTGCGTCGCCGCTCCGCCTCTCCATAAGCCCATGCCAAGATCGCCCGAAAATGCCTCCCGTAGCTGCCGTCGCTGAAGAAGAAGGCCCTGTCCGAGCCTACACGCCACTCCGAGCCACGTCGTGGTGAACCAGCCCCGCAGCGACCTTCCTCAGCCTCCCGCAAGTGTGCTCATGCCTCTAGATCCACTCCGCGAGCCCCCAAGCGTCCCAGCAATGCCACTCGCCGGAGGAAGTCGCGGTGGCGACGCTCAGCCTCCTCCTTGCTCCACTGACCTCTGCGCTGCTCCAGAGCCTTCCAAAAGCATCCCTCAGCTCACTGAAACCCTCCGACCGCCGCGCCAAGGATCCAGACATCCCCATCCACCGCGAGTTTCCCGTCAGAGCAGCTCGACGACGAGCAAGGTGGGGGAAGCGCCTCAGCCGTCGGAGGACACATCTAAACCGTTGGATGTCCTCCCCTCATCTCTTTCTTGCTTCCTGTGGGGTCTGATCTGAGATCGGACCCTAGGAGCCTCCCCTTCGGCTTCCTCTGATGTTCGCTGGCGGCGAATTCCATCGCCGGCGACCGTCGCCCCTTTTTCATTTAAAAAAACATTTAAACTTTATTTTAAATAAAATCTGGAGTTTATGTTTTTCTTGCATATAAGTCCTTCTGGAATTACTCTTTGGTCCTTTTATTGCATATTGGTCCTGCAATCATTTTTCTAAAATGTTTCGAATAAAGTTTTAACTGAAAATATTACATGTTTTACCCTGAACATTTGAAATAATGTTTTCTGAGTTTAAAACTTTAATAAAAGCCCCTAGAGTCTTTGAAACATATTTTCTTTCAGGCATTTTGCCAAAAGGACCTTTCACTTTCTTAAAAACTTCTAGCAAGTTCATTTTTCTGTGAAAATTGCATGAAAGACCCTGAGCTTTCTCAAAATGTTTCTGACAGTTCATTTTTACAGTGGAAATTGCATATAAGACCTTGTACTTTCATACATGTTTCAGATTGCTCAATTTTACGGGTTTATTTGCATTTAAGCCCTTGCATATTTCAAAAAACTCTCTGGATAGTTGTTTTTGTTGGTTAACTTGCAGTTTAGCCCTCATACTTCTCTGAAAC